>JAMKQA010089807.1:0-12527 GCA_024699735.1 Posidonia australis
TACAGGAAGGTAGGGGAAGGATGTCCTCGCCTACTGCTTGTGTGCCTGGTTACCCCTGATCAAGGTAACAACAGTAAAGAAAAGTGGAAATGAATAAAGGAAGTGAAATGTGATTTGGTCAGGATTGGACTGATGAAATGGTCCTAAAATCCTGAAAAGAAATGATAATGTTTTAACCAGTTGCCAGCCAATGTTTATGATTTGATTTTGAGCCCTATGGGGCATTGTGTTTTAGGTTAGATCTGGTCATAAATGTGAATTTGAAAGTGTGTTTTGGGAAGAAATAAAAAATATTAGAATTGGAAATGTTTTGGAAAAAAATGAATTCCAAAAGGTTTTTTTTTAGAAGAAATGTAAAGGAATGTTTTGTAAGAAAATGTGGTTTTGGAATGAATTTCCAAATATTTTGAGAAAAGAAAAAGGAAACATGGCTTTTGAAAAAGCATGGATTGGGATTGAATTCCCAAGTGATTGTTTAATAAAAGAAAGGATGATTTTCAAAAAGAGAAAACCAAGTTTTGAAAATTGAGATTTATGGTTTTGCCGAGGTTTTGTGGTTTGTATGTTTTGGGGCCTGTACTAGGTGACTTAGATGTCACTCACGCGTGCTTTTTGGTTTTCAGATGCAGACTGCATGCAGCCGGGTTCCGGTGTAGGAGTTGGAGCTTCTAGTCGCACAATGTGATCCGGAAGGTGAGCCTTAGTTACAGTTATTTGATGTTTCTATAATTAGTGTAATTATGCTTGATACTGTGCTTTGGTAGATGCCCGGGATCGGGGTGTTACAGTTGCTTAGTTCCTCGACACTATGCCATGCCTCGCTGAAGCTCCTCAGTGGTCGTCGATCTCCTTCATGGCTAGTGAATCCAACAAGGATCGATCGAGAGATGTCGTGGGTGGGGGAAGCAACCCATAGCATATCATTGCGTGTTGAGCATCCCATCGTGTTCTCTAATGTTTGTTCATGCTTCCTTGATGATTTAATGGGTTTAATCAATGTTTTATCCACTGTAAATCTAGCAATGAAGTTTGGATCTGTAAATTGTAAAACAACTAGCGTGGCTTCTACGCAGATTGATGTAGTGCGATCGCCTGACAGGACGATGCCGGGCGCTTGTCCTGCGCAAATAGTTTACACGACAATTTGGGTTTAGACAGTATAACTGAGCATCTCTGGATCTTTCTATTTGTCTCTTATCTGGAATTCTTGCCTCTGATTTGACCTATTTACATGTTTTTTTTGTATCATGGCATGGCATCTTGTATATCGCCTAAGGGCGTACATTATTTGGCATTCAATGCCTACATTGGCCACATTTGCGAGCGGACTTAGCCAAGGAAAACTAATTCTCGGACATATGGGGTGTCTAATACCTTCCCCATGCGTAATAGGAGTCCGTACCTTTTCTTAAGTACATGATGACCAAAATGTCACATCTATTTGGCATGGATTCCCATATTTGCATATTTTCATATCATTGTATTGAGTTTAATCTTATTTCGGTTTTCCTTGTCTCTCGATTTCAATAGACTAGATGGAGACTCCATTTTAATTTCCCTATCCTCTATTTTTTGCTTTGTATGAATATTTTTGTGTCAAGCTTCCTTCCTCGGATTCACCTTATCGATTCGCTCATTTGGTTTTTTTTCATACCCAACCCATGAGTTGGTTTTGTTGGCATGGTCATAATGGAATATGTAAAGTAGCTTTTCAAATGAACAACAATGTGTGAAGTTTTATAGGCCAAAGAGTGGAATCAAACATTGGTCCAATGGCCATAAAAACAAGTGCAACGGTTAATCATTCGATAAACCAAAATACATTCTGTAGGTTGAATGACTTACAATTTCACAACTGTCAAACAATACGGTACATTGAAATAAATTTGGTATGTCGAATTGGTTCTCGATTCTAAATCACTGTAAACCTAGATTTCGATATATCGAAATTAATTTAGTATGTTGAATAGCCCTCAGAAGCCCTATTAAGAAATGTAATCAATGAATGATTACGTTTGGGACTTTAACTATTTTCTTATAAAACTATGGGGGTATTTGGGAGATCATTATAAGTTCCTAGAATGCAATACATTTACATGAAGCATGATAACATTAGATACTTGATTTCCTATCTTCAAATGATTCGACTTAAGTAAACTTGAATTTCCACATATACTCTTTCTAACCTATTTTGCATTCTTCTTTTGCCAATGTCTATAAGAACTCTTCCTTGATCTATTAAGAATGGTTAACACACAAATATGTTTTGTTATCATCAAAATCGAGATGAAGCTAATTTAACCAACAATGAGATGTGGTAATAAATAACATATTATATATAAATCTTTATTAAAAAAAATAGGAAAGGACATTATGTTACATTTGATGTTAATTTGGTGTGTTACACCTACTTCTGATAGACCTTCTACTCTTATTCCTTCTTTTAAAAATGAGTATAGATAATAGACTAACATATTTTACACAATTTAAAATAAAAACTAAACAAAATAGTGATGCAGATAAGAGTGAAAAGAAATCTAAATAACATAAGGACAAAAAAAAATGTAATTTTTTATGGAATGTCAAATATTCAACATTTTCGATTGTTATGTTACTTTTATATTTTTCTCTTATAATTTGTGTATGAACACAATTAATTACATTAAACTTAGTAGAATTTGACAACTTATAAAACAATTAAACAACCATAAGTCTTATAACATGTCGTCTTTTATTTTACTAAATAATGAAAGAGTGATATTGTAACAACCCATATTGGAGACAGCACTTTGGTCAGATATTTAATGTGGAATTCGGATGTAGTGGACGTTGGAAGCTCTAGCGTCCAATGTTAGATGCACTCTCAGCAGCGTCTTACGCTTGGAATGTGATTTTCTGAACTTCTTGGTTTTCTACGACTGTGTGGCTGTGTTGACCCTCATAGAAGTCTTGAGTGTTTGCTCTGGGCTGTGTAGGTCCTTTGGTATGCTCTAGTGACTGATTGTTGTTTGCATGAGCCACATGAGTGGTGAGGGGTCGTGTGGTTTGGTTTTGCACTTGTAGTTTCCTTCTTTCCTTCCTTCCTAACAGAGCCCCACTTTTCCCTCCCTTTCTTCTCCTTCTTCTTACTTCTCCTTCTCCTCCTTCAATGCGAGTGGAGAGAGTTAGAGAGAAGAGATGAGAGTGAGAGGGTAGGGAGGGTGAGGGATAGAAAGAGAGATGCAGAGGGAGGGAGGAAGAGTTCATCGTCGATCCACTATCGTGTTTGCCGCCACCATCATGTGAAGAAGGAGGAGAAGACCTAGAGTTGTGGCAAGGAGGAGGTGGATGCGCCACTGTTCATCGTTCATCGCTCATCGCTGCCGCATGTTCGGTGACAAGTACATGCCTCGTAGGCTCTCTTTTAATTCTAAATTGGATTCCTAGGTACATGATAGTGTGTGATTGGCTTGGTAGGTTTTTGTAGCATTTATGGTGTTTTCTTAGGTTATTAATGACCGTATTTATTGAGTTAGGGTGAATAGTACCCTTATAAGGTTTTTGGTGATTTCTTGTGATCCTTTCAATGGATCTTTGTATTCCTTATCCCAAATCATAAATCATCTCAAGATCTTCATTTGGGTATGTGGTTGGTGTTGTTTGTGCAGGGTTTGGCCATAATTTCCAATTTTGCAGTGATTTTGGGTCACCCTATTTTCATGTTCTGCGATCACTTGATTCGACATATTGATTTGGTTTGGTATGTCGATTTTGTGGTCAATTTTGCCATGAGTTCCTAGTACAATCGATAAGTCTCTCGCCCAATGGTTTAGAATGCACAATAGGGATCATGATGTTGTCCCTAGGTCTGGAGTTTGGTTGGTTTTGGTTGTCGTACATTGAATGAGATATTTAGTAGCACTGTTCTCAGTGTTTGACCACAAACTGGCTATGACACCCGAGGGACATGAGTTAGAAGGTGTCTTATGCTTTGGGGTCAGAGCATAGAGTTCTAGTTGTAGTTTGTATTGTTGTCTGGTTTTGTAAGTCAATGGGACTCCGAGACCGTGGTTTTGGTTCTTGTGTGATGTCTTCTAGGTAAGCTTATACCCAATTGTTGCTTTTGCTAGTGTTTTTCTTGAGTTGTCATCATGGGTTTAGTGTGACACTTGCAAACTCAGATGCTCCCAAGGTGTGATTTTCTATTCTTGACAGAGGAGCTGTATAGGCTATACTTTCATGGTGTTTGGAGTTGTGTTGGAGTTGTGATTTTAAATGATTTCAAAATGGTTTTCCAAAAACGTTTTGGGAGAGATATGCATATGTTTGCAAATGACTTTGGAACAAGTTTTCCGTGGTTTTCTATTTGTGGTGGATCGATAGACAGAAGGGTCGTGTTGTCTAGACCATGGATGTAGGCTGCATTCCAAGGTTGTTAAGCACGTTGCCTAAGTTGAGGTCAAAGACCAAGAGACTGTAGGCAAATGTTCATTGGATCTTGGAGGTATGATATTCCTGAATTGTTATTCACAAAGCTGAGGCTGAGGTTAGCAGGTTGAGGTGTCGTCTGGACCTAGAAGTATGACACTCCAGTTGTCATTGGGCATTGAGGCCTAGGGTACTATTTGTACATTGTGGTATCATGGCGGTAGACTCGAATGGTATGAGACTCCTGTGTAGTTAGGTTTGATTCTCTAGTCGTTACAGATACCAAAACTTGTGGGTACTGGTTGAGCCTAGGCGTGAGAAGCCTTCAATGGATCAAAGCACTGAGCCAAGACCCTAAGAGGACATTCCCTTTGGTTTGTCTTGAGAGACGACAGCTTGCCCAGGTGGGGTGAGTAGCTTTCCCAAGTGGAGTTAGCTTTTAAGGGTCCTACAGGTGGCAGGACTATGGGATGGGCAGAGTCTTCCATAGAGTGGTTGTTCATGGTAGTGTAGACACCGTGGTAGCTCCTTGGTAGACTGCTTGTGGCCAGTGTTGACTGCTTGGCATCAGGCAACACGACACATTATTTGACTTGAAGTTTTGCTGAGTCTTGATTCAAGAAATCAGGCTCTGGCCTAGAGGAGGCCATGGTGTGTGCTTATTGTGGTGTGGTGTTTTGGAGCGGTGGCTCTGTGGCCTTGGTGTGGTTGTTTTGATCTATAGTAGACCGTAGTTTTGGAGCTGAGGCTCTGTACTTGCTTTTGTATTTTGGTGCATTGCTGTAGTAAGTGTTTTGGATGCTATAGAGAGTGTTCAGACACCATTGGTTGTCTCATTTGTATAAAGTGTGTGTAGGATCAGGCTGTGTGTTTTGGTGTGATTTTGGGCTTGATTTGGCAAGAGTGGCCATCTCGAGCATGCATAAAAGATTTTGAAAGAGCATGCATATGGTTTTGAAAAAGGAAAAAAGAAGAGAAAGGTTTTAAAGGCATGATTTTGAGGTTTTGCTGCCTACCTAGCAATAATGGATTGCCCTATTGTAGTATTGTGGCATCTAGGTGGGATGTAATTACACCTACTTCCTCGATGTTGTTTGTCGAGTCGTTTAAGTGGGGTGTGTATTGAGTGATTGTTTTGAGTAGTCACTCGTGTGCTTTTGATTTCTATTTCTGGCAGGTACAAGATAGGAGTTGATGTTTAGCTAGTACTTATAGGTTTGAGTCACGTTGCCACACATGAGGGATTTGGGTGAGTTTGTAGTTTAGTTTTATTTCTATTGTTTATGCTTTGTAGTTATGTGTGAACACAGCTTACTATAATTGTAGTTGATAAAAGATTAATAAAATGGAAAATTATAGCTGAGTTGAGTGGTAGCGACTTGAGGGTTGTTACAGTTGGCATCAGAGGTTTGGTTCACTAGGATCACTAGCCGAGGGATGTTTGATCAAGTAACTCCGTAGATTGCATATCATACATTCTTGCACCTTGATTTTATTGGTTTTATTGATTTTCTTGCTTGTGGTGTTGAGGAGTGTTTTCGGCTTTGGCTCTAGTCTCAACAAGAATGGTGTGTAAAGGACCATGTGAAACCTGGGAAGTAATAGTTTGTTCGGTTGTGGAAGTAGATGTCAGCTTCTTTTGGAAAAATTTCCCATTGGTTGGAGCTTGAGATTGCCAATTTGTTGTAACTACTTTAGGAGCAGTTGGAGGCAGAGCGTGAAGTAGCATTCACTCGTGCGAAGCGGTTCGTAGGAGTTCTTCAACTCCATTAAGTGTGGTGTTGTTGCTTGGTGTGGATTAAGCACCATGTTGCCTATGGTAGTGGTGGTAGTTGTTCTAGGAGAGACTCAATGCTGGCTTGTAGGGTAGCAGATCTCACTGTTTGTGAGGCTAGATGAGTCATATTGTGTTGCCTGAAGTGGTGCACATTTGCTGTGTGTGTTGGTTTGGCTGGTGTGCTATGATTGTGGGAAAGCAGTGAAAGTTTTACTATTGATGCTTAATTGATTTTGAGGGGGAGGTGCCTTGTTCCTTTAAGGAGATTAGGCACCCCACATTAGCTGACTAGAGAACATGTTATCTTTGCCCCCTCCCAGTGCTAGGTTGTTTGGTATTTTGTTGTGGAGGGCATGGTGCGGTAGGACTGCCTCTTGTGTAGGCCTCCATGTTTGTTGTTGTTGTTGCTTACTTTTGTTTAATGATAGTTACTTTTGTGCTTGGTGTGGAGGATGCTAGGAGTTCAATTCTCCTATTGTTGTTTCTGCGTGACTTAAACGAGTCCCTAAGTTTGTGTTGTTCTTCCAGATACTCTGTATGATGATAGAGTTATTTGGGGGTTGGTGCGCATGGAGTTGCACATTGGTGTTGCGTGATTGTGTCACACATTTTGATTGGGGCTTGGCCATAGAGTGGCATAGTCTAGTGTGTTGTTTGGGGTACTTGTTTGGATACCCGGTTTGACTTTCGCTGGTTGTGGTTCGAATGGTCTGGTGTCATTCGAGTAGTGGAGATTCATTCTCTAGTGTTTTCCTATGGGGTGTTCTATTGGGAATGTCTAGTTGGTTTCTAGTTTACCGGTGAGTTGAATGGCGTGGTGTTGTTCAATCCATGGAGATCTCCTTTTTCTTGTGTTTCCTTTTGGTTCTTTTGGATCCCTATGGAGGAGATGAGGTGAGTCGGTGGGGTTGGCTCCCTATCTTGTCATTGGCGGCATTGGTCGAGCTGTTGGGTGTGATCCCATGTGCTACCTTCGATCAATTTTTTTTGGTTTGAGTGAACTATTCTCAGAGATTCAGTAGTGATATCTCCAAGATAGTGACACCGTGAGTAGGTCAGCCAGGAAGGAGGAACAGCTTGTGTTGGTTTGGACACTTTTGTCGAGGGTTGCATTGGGTTGGAGATCCAATCGAGTTTCACTCCCTGAGTTGTCCTTACCATTTGGTGTGGTTGTTTCACTAAAAGCAGTGACTCTTGTGGCCCTAGACTCTTAACTGTAGGATCTTTGGCATGAGCTTCACGATTAATAAATAATCTACATGTGTTTCAATGGTCTCACGTCTAGACCTGTAACGTTACCATCATAGTGAGTCATGATGAGTTTCATCAACATCCTTCTGGGTTGGGATAAGTTCCTATTGTAGTGAGATAACATGGTGATTTGTGGTTTGGGGAACCACGAGGGGGAAGCTATCCAACCCATAGAATAGTGCTGGCCAAAGTAGAGGTTATGCTTTGGATCTGGTGGAGTGATAGTCTAGGAAGCAATTCCTAGATATAGATAGTGCTTGGTTAGCTAGTGTGTTGGTACACTCTAGATCTGTGAAGAGTTTTGTTGTGTTTCGGTAGCAATATTTCTCTCATGCCTTAGATTGGTAGGGGCTTTCAGGGTAATGAGAGGTGTTACTGAGCATGTAGTGTGGTGTTTAGAATGGTTTTGATCAGATTGAGTATCAGAGTAGCGTAGCGAATGGAGATGGGAACTGGTTGCACTTGGTCATTTCTGTGTTTTGTGGTGTGTCTACTAGAGAAGCTCGAGATGTTTTACTACTCTAGAAGGCACCATTATGGGTTTGTGGTTGGGGTTTTGTGTCTTGAAGGAACTCCCAAGGAAGAATTTGTGGTGTTTGGCTCAGGAAGAGCTGTGTTTTGGTGTCGTTCATGACTTTGATAAAGGGAAAAGGTCTTGTGAAGCATAGATTTCCCCTATTGGTCCTTGAATTTTGAGCACCACCTTTGTGTTGGTTGTTTGAGATCGTGTGTTTGGCATCCAAATTTGATACCCTTGGTCTTTCACCTTGACAATTTCGAGGGTGAAATTTCTTTAAGGGGGTTAGGATATAACGACCTAGATTAGAAACAACACTTTGGTCAGATATTTAATGTGGAATTTGGATTTATTGGATGTTGGAAGCTGTAGCGGCTAACATTAGACACGTTCTCAGCGATGTCTTACGCCTAGATTCTACGTTTTTGACCTTTTTGATTTTTTGTGGTTGTGTGGCTATGTTAACCCTCGTGGAAGTCTTGAGGATTTGCTCTAGGCTATAAAGGTCCTTTGGTGTGCTCTAGTGGCTAATCATTGTTTGCACGAGCTATGTGAGCGGTGAGGAGTTGCGTGATTTGGTTTCACACTCGCGACTTCCTTCTTTCCTTCCTTCCTCACTGGGCAGCACTTCTCCTTCTTCTTACTTCTCCTTCTCCTCCTTCTTCAACATGAGTGGAGAGAGTGAGAGTGAAAAGACAAGAGTGAGAGGGCAGAGGGGGTGAGGGAGAGAAAGAGAGATGCCGAGATAGGGAGGAAGAGCTTACCGTCGATCTACCGTCATGCTCGCTGCTGCTGTCGCATGGAGGATGAGGAGAGGACCCAAAGCGATGGCCAAGGAGGAGGAGGAGGTGGATGCACCACTATTCACCACTCATCGCCGCCACGTCTTCGGTGACAAGTACACGCCCCGTAGGCTCATTTTTAATTCTAAATTGGATTCTTAGGTGCATGATAGTAAGTGATTGGCTTGGTAGGTTTTTGTAGCATTTATGGTGGGTTTTTTTTTGACCATTAATGGTTATATTTATTGAGTTGGGGTGAATACTACCCTTATGAGGTTTTCGGTGATTTCTTGTAATCTACTTAATGGATCTTTGTATTCCTTATCCCAAATCATAGATTGTCTCGAAATCTTCATTTGGGTATGTGGTTCGTGTCGTTTGTTCTTTGTGCAGGATCCGACAATGATTTCCCATTTTGGGGTGATTTTGGGTTCCCTTATTTTCAAGTTCTACGATCGCCTAATTCAACATACCGATTTGGTTCAATATGCTGATTATGCAATTAGTTTTGTCCTATTGTAACGTCACACATTTTCCACAATAAGTTAAAACTAATTAAATTACGGTAAAATAAAAGCCAAACAGAAAATATTTAACTACTAGGAACCTATGTGTGCGACTAGGAGACTCCGATCAATATGCATTATGCTAAGTCAATCGCAAGTCTGCACCTGCAAACCAAAACCACAAGGAAAATGCATGAGTGACCGGAGTCACCCAGTACGCACCATAAGAAAACCGTGAAAAGAAAATCATAATTACTTTTTTTTAAAAATTCATTTCACAAATCATTTTCTCAAAACCTCACAAACCAGACCCACACTGGCCAGAACCACAACTGAGGCTCTACTAGCCCAAAACCACAAGCAAAGCCCTCAATGGCCAAAACCACACATAATGAATCGGGAAGCCCAGCGCCAGGCAACCAAACTCTAGCCACATGCAGTCCATCGAGGAGCGACCCCAGCATTCTACACTACCACGGTGTACCACCCTATGCAAGAGCCAACTACCATCCCGCCATTCTCCCTCTCTAGAGAACCCTCCTAAAGCCAACCCTTCTTTGGGAAGACTGTCCTGTCTCTCAAGACGCTACCAGCTATGGGGCATGTGTCCCACCCGCACTGGCCACCACAGGGTTCGCATCCTCACGGCGTCCTCCACACACGGTGCTCAAGAGGGAGTGTCATACCTCCACACCCGACGACACTCGAGCCTCAGTACTTACAACGACAGTAGGAGTATCATACCTCCCCGTCATGCCACATGACATCTCAACCCTAGTCTTGAGACGACAGTCAAGGAGTTTCATACCTCCAAGACTCGACGCCCCTCAGCCTTAGGTATCTCGGCCTCTGACCTCAACCAAGGAGTCACGTCCGACCACCCGAGAATGTTGTCACATTCCCTAGTCCCGACGGCACGATCCCACACTGTCTCGCCCTGCACATAGAAAATCAGGAAAATATTTTCCAAAACAGGCCAACTATTTCTTTGAAATACATTTTCCAAAACCATTTTCATATATTTGAAAACTCTTTCAAAACTTCGACAAAGCAGCCCATCAGGTGTCTCAAGGGACCACTACTGACGGCCCACAATCCTATCTTACAAGGACAATACAAACTAATCTGGAAAACCATTGCATTAAAATATGTTTTCTAAAAATCCAGGAAAAACCCAAAAAAATGCTTGGCAGACCCGCGCATGTGGGGCGCCCGTCTAGCCCGCACCCTTGGCACTTTTGTCTGAATGCCAAAAGAGCCTTGGCCAAGGGCCAGAACCACTACCGAACCTACGCATGCGCAATCAGCCCGTGCCTCTAGTTTTCCGTCAGAATTCAGACGACTTGCAGCAGGGCACTTGGAAATCGCACGAGGTGGGAGCTCTGATCGGACCCTCCCAACAACCACCAAAAAACCCGAATAAAACATATGCGGTTGTAACATCTGTGCCTGGCTTTTCCATTTAATATAAACCATGGAATTTCTTGTAATTTTGGTATGTGGTTTATTGGTGGTAAATTCAGATTGTGTTTGTTGGGTGTAGTCTCTCCCGGTGTTTTGTGCCCCTGGTTTCTCCCTTGTGGTGTGATTTCTATGGCTAATGGGTCTGCTCTGCATTGGAACCCGTGTTTGTGGTGGACCCACTTGGGCATGGGCTTGGACCCGGTCAAAGAGCCAGCTGTGTCGTGCCCTCTTTTCCCTGTCTTCGCCACGCCCGTGACCAATCTCCCCTACTCGCAAGGCCTGGCGGGGAGAGCTGCTCGTTCCGTCCCTTCAACGGTAGGGTGGCTGGCAGCAGATCGGCGGAATCCGTGGGAATGGCAGGCGACGGAGGCTTCAAAGGGAGGCATGAGGCATGGGGGAGGAGCAGAGAGGCAAGAGAGAGGGCGAGAGGGAGTGTGGAGGCTGAGGAGGAGTCGCGCGTCAGAGGAGATCACGCGAGTGTGGGGGAAGGCTGGTACCGTGCACCGCTGGAGTTGGAGGGTAAGCGAGGCTCGTCGAAGCCAGGTACGCGTTTTCCTTCCGTTTTCCCCTCTGTTTTTCCTCCATCGGTTGAAGCATGGTTAGATTAATGCTACAAAAATCATGATAAATATGGAAATATTGGGAAAGTGTTGAATCATGTGTTTGTGGTCATATGATGCCGATTCGTGGCTAATTTTATGAGATTTTACTAGTTGATGTGAAGCATGCTACAGTGGTGTTGAATGAGTCTTGTGCCTTTATGATTTTCCATAGAACAACATGCTTAATAGATACATGTTTTGATTGAGGGGTTTTGGAGTAGCTTGAAGGTCTACACCCCATGTTTTACTCATAATTTTTGTGGCATGTATGGGGGGTTCGATCCTTACTCCCACTTTGGGGAGAAAAGGGTGATGGTGGCCTGGGGAGTTTTCTTTAACAGCAGAAAATGGTATGCCAAATTGTTTTCGGCATACCGAAATGCTCCCAGGCGGTACCCTGCGTCGTGGTTTCGGACGACCGGAGAAATTCGGTCGACCGATTTAGCAGGGACTGATAAATCTAACAGGGATTCGGTATACCGAAATCCTTCGGTATACCGAATCAGGGGATTTCGGTATACCGAAGCCCCCCTTCGGTATACCAAATCAGGGGATTTCGGCATACCAAAACAGGATTCGGCATGCCGAATCAGAGCCCCGAGTTATTTTGAGAAATGCTATGAAATGATGATTAAATATGGATAAATACATGATAAATGTATGAAATGCATGGAAATGACTTGTAAGATGATGCATGCAAGTATGTTGTTTTTAATGATGTTTTCCATGAGATATTGAAACATAGTTTATGTGTATAAATATGGACCCGTGTAAGGGGTGATTGCATGGTACAAGACCATGAAAGAATGTGTGGGTTTAAAGACCACAGGTAATGATTTGATGCATAATGCATGTGATTTGCAAAGAGCTTTATGAATGGAAAATGGTTTTGATAAATGTTTTAAAAAGACAAATTGCTTATGATTTTAAAGAGATTAAAGGATTTAGTAGGCACCACAATGAAACCAGGACTTGCTGACGAGGTAGTGAGACCTCTAGAGATGTCGGGGACGTGTCCTTGGTAAATGTGGTTGCCGAGTTTGCGGTCCGGGGTAGGAGCCTCGAGACTATGGTGGTACTATAGGACCCGGGGTATGAGAGACTCGGACTACCCTCAGTGTCAGTGCTGGACGGGTCTGGGGTTAGAGTCCCCAGGTGCTCGGGCACCAGGGTGTCCCTAGGACGCACTCCGTGCTTGTACCCGTGAGGGTACATTTTGAG
>JAMKQA010089808.1:0-21255 GCA_024699735.1 Posidonia australis
CCCCCCCCCCCCCCCCCCCCCCCCTTAACCACAAGAGTGTTGTCGGATAAGCAACCACAAGAGAGCTCTCTTGAGCACATATGTTATAACTAGGTTAACTGGTAATATATGGTTAAATGTATGTTGAAATAGTAGCATATATATCTTATAATAATTTTTTCTTACAATGTCTTATAGTCCATTAGCTAATACCTTAATTGGTTTCATTATCTCTTGTTTTGTTAGGAGATTAGAGTTTGAATCCCGTTAATAATAGAATTTTGGGAAAATTTTTAGATATTTCCTCACACCTGCTTGCGGGCTTTCATCCTCTCACATATGGGTGTAGGCTTTCATCCTCACAAAGGAATAGATTTATTCCAAGGCTATCAAAAAAGAACAAAGGAAATTATGCCATGTAACTAATTAGTTCTATCATGATAGAGGTTTTAAATAATTATTAACAGCATAACATTGACTCTATGCTTAAACTTATAGGCCAAAAGTTAGACTAGAAAAGTCAACATCACAAAATACGTTTCTTTTTGTGGTATCAAACATCTTCGCTTATGGAAACCTGACTTTAATTTTGTTTCATTCCTAGATGCATGCAAATTCTAGTCCACTATAGATCCTTGAATTTCTAAATCTCTTCCATGTCTTCCTTGGCCAGTTGTCATTTTTACCTAAATTCCCTTAAATACACATATATTCCACTTTAATTTTAAAGATTAGGTTTTTATTTTGATTTTTTAGAAGAATTTTATGTTGCTGATTATTATTTATTCTTTATTTTGGCATTTTTTAATAAATAATTTTAAAGGAAAGGAACAAGAAATTGCTATGTAGTTGATTATTGCATTTTTTGTGAGGAGGGGAACAAAAAATAGATTTTTTTAATTCTACAATCTATTTTCTTATTTTTGATGTTTTTAAAAGAATTCTGTTGTTTTTTATTAATACCTTTTGAGGAGGAGATAAACAAAAAATAGATATGTTTTTAATTCTAAAATTTGCAAGGCACCAGATTACGTAGGTATCCATAACAAAGACTACAAAGTGATTTACATGTGCTAGTTCCACATAACTTGTTATTAATCACCATCTTATAAAACTCTCTATTTGTGGTGTTCAGATAAAAATGTGGGAAATAATATTTCTATTTAATGTTCACTCAACTTCCTTTGCTTGCAGGGCTTTTGGAGCAGCCCATGTTCAACCTGCACAATCCAAAAATCCTATTAGTGAGCTCCATAATATTTGGTGTTTTCCAGATATGAAGGTGACACAATCGTTGCTTGTTAATTAATATTAATAGATGTAATACATTAAAAAAAATTATACAACAGATCTACCAACCATGAACATTATTATGGCACACCATAATAATTAATTGAATATTATTATTATTATATTCCACAACATAATATATATGCATTTTACTTGCCTAGCGAATAATTGTATGTGCGATGCACATGACTAAAACACAAGAAGAAAATTTAAATTTACATATGTGGCACACCATTTATATTCATGGTTAATATAAATATATAAGCCAAATTTTTGGTAGGGCCCGACCTTAATTAGCATAAGTAGGGCCTTTAGTTTATATTGTTGGATTTGTATCTTACTATTTTAGTTGATTTGATTAATTAAATATTTTATTTCAGTTTCAGAATGAAAATTAGATTCTTTCCCACGTTTTCAACTATAGATGTGGGATTTAGATGGTTGTTTCTATATTTGAAAATTGTTTTATTCAATTGTCCCTAAATTATGTGCTTGAATTTGGAAGTTCATTAATTGATGTGAATGGTGGTTTTGGAACGTCTTCTCTCCCTTATCACTTGTTTTCAATTTGAGTTATTTTCTCTGAACTCGTCATCTACGGTAAGCATTGATGACACCGCCAACAATAAGTACGCAGATTTATTGTCCTTTTAGAGCTCGAAATGGTTGTTGGTGGTAAAAGTTAGGTTAAAATCGATATCGAGTTTGCATTTCTTTTGCAGTGTATTTAGAAACATCACATTTACCTTATCTTGTAGTTGGTGGTTAACAAAAGTATTTTTTCTCGAGGAGAAATATTTGCAAGTTTTTTTTGAGCGCATTTCTATTTTTTTTAATGTTGATACATTTCATCGAGGATGGAAACATGACTGTTTAACTAATCTGAATTTTTTGTAATATTGTTTGGGTCTCGATTGATGCTCAAATAATGAATATTTTCAGAAATCAAACAGCGTGTATTTTGGTTGAATACTATAATTTCAGTAATTACATATTGTTTAAATTATTAATGTTAAAATTCAGCTGTAAATTATTATTTGAAGTAGTGTCAATAAATACTCTTAGAATCAATTAAAATCCACTACATTATTGATGTTGTATTTAGGTTGACCATGTATAATCATTGATTGTAGTAATTCTACAATATACAATTAGAATGTATAATGTAATATAAGTAATTATGGATATTATTGTTTAATAGTTCATATTGTCAAAATTGAAATATTATGTTGATGTAATTTTAGTAATCACTGTTTGAAATATATTTGCACAATTTAGTAATTGAAGGAGTAAATTATTTCCATATAAGTATCAAAAAATGTTACGAATTGTAGATATCAATATTGAATGATCGGGTGTACATGATATTTATACCATTATTGTAACTTAGCTTTCAATGATTACTACTTTTTTGTTAAATGACATTATCAAACATATTTATTTTGAATTTGAAGTATTTTTCTTATGTAATAAAATCTACAAACAAAATAAACTAATTTAATGTTGTTTTTGATGTTATTTGTTTAGAATAGATAATATTGAGAAAAATATTATTGCAATTGATGATATATTGATTAGTAGTGAGAATTTTCTTGACAGTAGTCTTGATATTCATTAAATTATTGATAAACCTTATGTTGGTCAAACATTTGATAATTTGGAAGATGTGAGGGAATTTTATTTGTCATATAATGGTCATATTAGTTTCTCTGTTCATTCTTATATCTCTAAGTTTCGATGAAATATTATTACTAAGTAGAAGATTTGTACTCAAAAGTTATATGTATGTTCTAAAGAGGGATATTATAAGAATGTTGGTGAGAAAAATAATGATAAAATCTTTATTAAACGTAAGAGAAAAATTGCTCTTACAAGAGTTGGTTGTTAGATAAAGCTAAAGGAACGGTTGGATATAAATTTTGAAAAGTGGATAATAGTTGAATTTGTTGAGAAACATAGTAACTAACTCATATCTCCTTTGAAGTTGCATTATTTGCTTATAAATAGATTTATATCTATTGCGAAATGGTTAGAATTAGAAGAATTACAAATCACCAATCTTTGAATATTTTAGTAAATAAATATAGTGAGTCAATAATCTAGTGGATACGATAAGATGGGATGTACTGAAAGAGATATTCGTAACTTCTAACGGGATTTTAAAGAAAAAATAAAGAATTATGATGTTCAATTGTTCTAGATCATTTTTAACTGTAGAAGGATGCTGATAATTGATATTTTAGGTAGTAGAGAAAGATGAATGATGTTTGAAGTATTAATTTTAGTCTGATGCAATATCTAGGTAGGATTTTGAAATATTTTGTGATGCAATTACATTTGAATTAATTCTTTATCTTTGGTATTTGTTGTTTTTTACAGTGTTAATCATCATTGGAAAATCATAAATTTTACCTATATACTTGTATCAAATGAATTTCTATTAGCATTTGAGTGTATTTTTGCTAAATTTATTGAATATATGGTTAAATACATCTAGTAATTATTATAGATCAGGATCTAATAATGAATGTAATAATTACTTAATTTTTCCCGAGTACTGTGCATAGGTTCTGTACATAACATATATGCATAAAATTTTAGAAAAAATTGGTATTATTGCAACAAAATTTAATGTTAATTTTGAATTCAATTACATAATATATGATTCAAAATTATAGTAGTAAAGAAAAATAGATTTCAACTTATATGATCAACTTATTCTTTGCTGACATGACAACTACTCAAAGAAACGAAAGTTTGAATTCCTTTATTTAAAGTATTGTATTACACCATAGTTTTTATTGGAGTTTGTGACTTGTTATGAGGATTATCTAAAGAAATAACGTGAAACAAATTTTTTTTGTAATTTCAGTAGGAGCACAAAAATGCAAAGTCGTTAGAGACTTTTTGGATTATGTTTTGTCCATGTTTCGAATCTTCTATTTCCTATTTCGAATGGATCAATTATTTGTTAAAATGATCTTACCGTAATGTTGACATACACTACTCGAAATGCGTTGTCTATTGGAGATTTATAAGACGGAAAATGCAAGTGCCAACAAAGAGTTTGGTTCCTAGTTGGAAGACGGGTGTCGAAGTTGAAGTAGAATAGATAACGAGTGAAGGGGAAAAGTAAAAGAAAGGAGATTTTCTTGCATCCTAGTTGATGAAATTATAGATTTGAATTAGTTGACAAAATTTGAAGCACGTCTACATGTTCCGTAAATGCGTATTTAACAAAATTTACATTTTCTTGCTCTCAGTTTTCTTTTCACTTTCTTACTTTGAACGAAGGAATTCAAACTTTTACTTTTTTGATAGTTTTCATGTTAATAAAGAATGAGTTGGTCATATAAGTTGGAATCTATTTTCTTTAATGTTATAAATTGATGTCAACTACTTATTCTTGTATAAATTTATTCTTTTTAATTCATGTATTCCATCTTTCATTAAATTATTTAGTAAATTTTGAATCATATACTATGAAATTGAATTCATAAATAAAATTAAATTTTATTGCAATACTACTAAGTTTTTCTGAAATGTTATGCATAGTACTCGGGAAAAATTTAGTGATGATTACATTTATTACTGGATCTTGATTTGTAATAATAGTTGGAGGTACTTGACTCATACATTAAATAAATTTAGTGAAAATCCACTAAAATGTTGATTGAAATTCATTTGATATAAGTACATAGACAAAATTTATGATTTTCTAATGATGATTAACACCATAAAAAGTAATAAATACCAAAGTTCAATTAATTTGAATTTATCATTAGTGTCCTTCTGTAGTTGAAAATGATTTATAATAAATTAAATATTATAATCTTTTGTTTTTTTTTCTAAAATCTCACTGGAAGTTATGAATATCCCTTTCAATGCATTTCATCGTATCATACCTATCAAATTGTTTACTTAATATATTTATTTATTGAAATGTTGGAAGATGGACGATTTGTAATTCTTCTAGTTCCAATCATTTGGTAATAGAAATACATCTATTTATAGGTAAATAATGCGACTTCGAAGGAGATACGAGTTGATGATTATATTCCTCAATAAATTTAACTACTATCCACTTTGGAAACTTCACATCCAATCGTAATTTTGACTTTGCTTGATAATCAACTCTTGTAAGAATAATTTTTCTTTTACACTTAACAAAATTTTTATCATTATTTCCCTTGTCAATATTCTTATAATATCCCTATTTAGAACATATATATAACTTTTGAGTGCAAATCTTCTTCTTAATAATATTATTTAATTAAATTTGGAGGTATGAGAATGAACAGAAAAATCAATATGACCACCATAAGACAATTCCTTCACATATTTCAAAGTATCAATATATTTAACTAACGTAAGGTTTATCCATAATTTGATGCATATCAAGACTATTGTTAAGAAAATTCTCACTACTAATTAACATATTATCAATTGCAATAATATGTTTCTCAATATTATCTATTCTGGACAAATAACATGAAAAATAATATCAAATTAGTTTATTTCATTTGTAAATTTTATTGCATAAGAAAAATACTTCAAATTCAAAATTAATATGTTTGACAATGTCATTTAACAAAAAAGTAGTAATTACTAAAAATTAAGTTAGAATAATGGTTTAAATATCAGTATTTAAGTATTTACTGAAACATGTATTCAATACTGAACATTTTTTGATATTTAGATAGAAATGATTTACTTCTAAAATTATTATATTTTGTAAATATATTTCAAATAGTAATTACTAAATCTACATCAATATAATATTTTATTTTTGACATTATGAATTGTTAAGTAATAACATCTATAATTAGTAATATTACATTATACATTCTAATTGTATACTGTAGAATTATTATGATGATTATACATGGTAAACCTAAAAACAACATCAATACTATAGTAATTGACTCTAATTAATTCCAATAGTATTTACTGACACTATTTTAAAAAATAATTTACAATTGAATTTTCATATTAATAATTTAAACAATTTGTAATTACTGAAATTACAATATTCAATGAATAATGCATGTTATTTGATTTTTGAAAATATTCATTATTCAAACATCAACCAAGACCCAAACAACATTACAACACATTTGGATTAGCTAGACAATCATGTTTCCACCTTTAATGAAATGTTTCAATAATTTAAAAAAAATAGAAAAGTCAGATGAAGAAAAGACATACATTTAAAAAAATACTGTAAATATTTCTCCTCTAGAAAAAGTATTTTTCTCAACCACCGGCAACCACAAGATTAGGTAAATGTGATAATTCTGAATACATTGCAAACGGAATGCAAGATTGATATCGATTTTAACTTAGTTTTCACTATCGACAACTGTTTCGAACATCAGAGTCGATGTTAGAATACATCCCTTCTAGTGATCATGCCATGGTTATCAATAAGATAACTAATACTTGAAGACTCACCAACAAAAATGAAGAGATAGAGTCAATACACCCGTCACTTGAGCAAATAAAACTTGGACCTGAAGAAATCAAAGCAACCCTGCTTAAAAGTCTAGAACCTAACAATGATATGTCAAGACAATCACATGTTGCTCAAATAATGGAGCAAAATAACTTTACAAATATTCATCTCCCGATCATAGGAACTCTCCTCTAAGTTACATAAGTTATCTTCAAATCACACTGTAAATGTAGTACAAGAATCCAAAGCTAAAACTTTAGAGAAGGATTTCACAAACACCTCTTTAATAAGGGTTTATTCCTAAAAAACATACTATAACTGACCAACACAAGTTTACCCAAAAACTCTCCTTTAGGTTACAAAAGTTATCTTTAGATCATGTTGTAATTGGAGTACAAGAATCCAAAGTTGAAACTTCAGAAAAGGATTCCACAGACACCCTTAATAAGGTTTACTCCACCTCAAAAACATACTATAGTAGACCAATACCTATTGACATCAATTACGCTATCAAATGATCGTTCCTTAATGGAATAGAACCTTGGTGGATGTAGTGAATACCAAGTCCATCAATTACTCTATCAAATGTTAATATGCGTTATTGCTTGTAAATCACATAATATATCTAAAAAAGGTATTATCCAAGTTATAGTTGCATCATTTTGAAGGCAACTAAGGGACTAATGGGATCACTACCTATCAGAAGTAGATAAACAGAAAATTCTCATTACAGTAAAGACTGATGAATCGGTAGACTAATAAAAGTCGAAAATAGTGAAGTTATTCCCAATATGATTTATACCTTGATAATTAATATTTACAAACATTTTGTTAGTGTTTCTAATGCATTTGACCATATTTTGTTAAAATGAGGTTTCTAATGCATTTTAAACAACAATCTAATACTAACACTCTTAGAAGATGTATAAACATTAGTAAACAATAGTGTTAGATATGTATGCATGATAACATTATTTATATAAGATGTAGAGTTGTGTCATGTTTTGAATATGACACTGACATGGTTTAGTTTGATTACGTTATTATTGTGGTACGGTTTCTCAAATAGTTACATCTATAACACTGATACGAATTATTATGTTGACGATACATTGACATGCACATGCCATTGGATTATGATATAATGGTCATGATGGATTCAAAACATGACAATTCGTATTTTATCAAAGTAAAGCTAACCATATTTAAAGCCACTTCTCTATACACACACACACGCACACGCACTAGCAGACTATATATATATACTAATAGAAAATGAAACACAATCAAAACAATAGAACAATAGGTGTCACAGGAAATATAGAACGATATTTTATAATAACATCATAGGTACAAGAATATTATATGACATTAAAATAAGAACACATTTATAGATGTTATCTCAGAGCTTACAAGTGCATACAGACTTAACCACAATCCTTCTCAAGCTGAAGCATATATATCAATCATGTCTAACTTGTTACAAAGAATATCATATGTTCTAACGTTAAGTCCTTTAGTAAAGATATCTGCAAGTTGATCAGAGGATTTTGTATATGAAGTAGAGATAACTCCTCTCATAATCATTTCTCTAACATAATGGTAGTCCACCTTTATATATTTAGTGTGCTCATGAAAGGTAGAATTATTGAGAATGTAAATGGTCGTTTGATTGTTACAATACATGGACATAGGTACAAGTTGTAGAAGATCTAAATCTGTTAGTAGAGAACGAAGTTACATTATCTCACAAGTAGTTTGAGTCATAGATGTATACTCAAATTCAGCATTGGATCGAGAGACAACATTTTGGTTTTTACTATGTTATGTGACTAAGTTTTCTCCAACATAGGCATAATACCCAGAAGTAGACTTTCGATCTCCTTTATTGCCTGCATAGTCCGAGTTTGAATAGGTTTCAATGCACACATGATCATTTTTCTTGTAAACTAGTCCTTTGCCTGAAGTCTTCTTAATATAAACCAATACTAGCAAAACTCTCAGTCAATGTATTGTCTTTGGTTTCTACATAAACTGACTAAGAATCCCAACAATGTATGCTATATTTGGTTGTGTAATAGTCAGATAAATCAACTTGCCAATGAGTCGTCTGTATTTGCCATCATCTTGTAACAGTGGTGAAGAACTGTCTCAGATGTTTAGACTTTGATTAAATGGAGTAGTTTCTGACATCCCAAGGGATCTATTTCTTGCAACAGATTCAATGCATATTTCCTTTATGATAATGTCATTCTGTTTTTAGTATAAGTAAACTTAATACTTAAGAAATACTTAGGTTTACCTATGTCCTTAGGTTACAGAGTGCTTCTGTAAATGATCCTTCGTCCTTTGGATTCTAGTAAAATCACTACCAGTCATTAGAATATCATTCATATATATAGCTAATATCACACAATCACTATCTATCCATCTGTAAAGCACAGAATGGTCAACAACATAGCGTCGAAAATCACAAGTAGTAACAATACTATTAACTTCTCAAATCAGGCATGGGGACTCTGTTTAAGTCCATAGATAGTTTTCTTGAGAAGATAAATCTTATTCTCTCCCTGAGCAACATATCCAGGACTTTGTTCCATATGCACCTGCCCTACAAGGTTACCATAGAGAAAAACATTTTTAACATCTAGTTGACAAATCTCTCATGACTTGTTGATAGCAATGGAAAGAATAACTTTGATAGAGTTCAATCGAGTCATAGGAGAGATTGTCTTAGAATAATCAATATCATACTCTTGTATAAAGTCTCGTGCTACTAGACATGCTTTGTACCTGTCTACCACATCGTTAGGTATGTATTTAATGGCAAATATCTATCTGCAAGTAACAACATTTATTCCCTCCGGTCGAAGCACCAATGTCTATGTCCTACAAGACACAAGAACTTCCATTTTTTCATCCATGATTGCCTTCTACTGTGGTAGTATAATTGTCTCTTGGTAATTTCTAGGAATTGATTTAGAAGTAATAGAGGGTGGTAGATCTGTAATGGACTTGGTAATTCTGCCATCTGCAATGGACACTGATCTAATATTGAGTAGTTGAGATAGACGAGAATAAAGGTCATGGCTACTTATTATATGAGGGGATACTTCTAAATTAATAATGCAAGAACCATTCCTAGAGACTAATAGACTAGAAATACTAGAAGTAGTAGCATGTGATGCCATAGCTGCAGAAGTCTGAGTCTCTTTGAATCGAAGAGACTGGAAGAACTGGGCGTACTTCTCCTGAGAGAATGTCATTAGGGATGCATTAACAGTAGAAGTAGCTGTAGATGTATACTGTACTTTTGTAGAAATCTGTGTCTAATTTGGTTTCCTAATTTTTTTCCAACAGCAATTAGACTTGTGGTTAGTGCGACCACGGTGTTCACATGGAGTACGATCTCTGCCATCAGTCCATCCTCGGCTTCTTCTGTTAGAACTGCGACTACGACCATAACCACAAGTGGTAGTCATAGTTGAGTGATTCGATGTAGACATGGATGTACCAATAGAGATACGAAGAACTCAAGCAAGTGTACTCTCCAGGTTAGGAGTAGAATCTGAATTTAGAACTTGAGATGAAAGTTCAGGAGTCAAATCAGAAAGATACGAAGAAGCTACGAGTTCCTTACGATACCGACACATTGTAGCAATGTATGAGGTCAATGGTTGATATAAGTCAAGTTCCTTAAGAAAAGATTGAAGTGAAAAGAAGCACTTCTGTATTGAATTGTCACTCATTTTTAATACCTCAAACATCTTAGAAATATTCTGCTCATATCCATACATATTCAGAGTATCTAAAATTTTCTTTGTAAGACGTAAAAGCATTATCCCTTGAGCAACAAATGATTCTATATTGTTCACTATCTAAGAGACAATGGTTGAATCTTCGGCAAATCAATCTTCGTAGGTATCATCCTTTACATTAGGAGGATGTTGGGTGAGATGTTTGATTTTGCGTTGTTGCAGTGAGTGGTCAGAAATGTCTCGAAACTTTGTGTCCACACTATGTAGTTCTTTTTGTCAAGTTTTTCTAAGGTTCCACTCATATTCTTCACAAAAGTTTCCTTGGAGGTCATTTTGATTTACACAAATCAGATCTGAATAGAACTATTTTAGATGCAATAGGTGCAGAAAAATACTCCAAATTGTGACTCAAACAAGAAAAGAAAGCTTTCGAAATTTAGTAGTCCATGTTGACAAGAATAATTATCCTCAATAGTAGTAAAAGAAAGTGTACATAGTATGTTTCATGAGCTGTTCAGCACATAGTTACCGATTTGACGATCGGTAGTAGTAGTAGATGTATTTTATGCACCCATCACATGTACGTCGGTGAGAGGAAGTAGTGGTTGATGCTGTCAGAGCCAGGAGTGGGGGTGGAATGCCCCTAATAGCTGTCTGTAGGAGATCAAGGCCGTTTAGGCCTGAATGCTGGGGAAAAGAGACTCTGGGAGGCCTGATGGTAGCAGAGTAGGGTCGAGAGGCTCTTGTAGACGACGGAGGAGTCTTGGCTAGCCCTGAGGGTGGATGAAAATGGGAGAGGAGGTCTTGGCGATGTCGGAGATAGGTTTGTCGATGCTGGAGTTGGCTGGAGATGAGAAGAAATGTTGTTGGCAGCTAGGGTTTCAACCGGGTTGCTTTGGTACCATGTAATATAGAGGAGAAAGATTGTGTATATTGTTATTAGGTTAAGACATTACATATATATAGGATAGGATATAAATAGATATCCGTTTACCTTATTACATGACTCTAATAAGTTTAACTACAATAATAATACTCTCCCGTATGATCAAATTTCTTATGAAGAACTTATTTAAAGAATTAATTAGAATGGCTTAGCATTTTGTAATGACTTAAAACTAAAAGGATAGTTGAAAAAACAAAAATTATTAGAACAAAAAGAATTAGGTGATTTTTACTATCAATTTGGAGTCTATCAGGATAATCCCAAACTAATACCAAAGAGAAGGCATAAGGAGAAAAGCTTTCGTAGAGACGAAAGAAAAGAGAAAAAGAAATATCAGGCTAAAAGATTTAAAAATAAAACTAAGACTAAGGAACGATCTTCAAAGTCTCTAATATGTTATAAATGTAATAAAAAAGGATATTTTGCCAATAAGTGTTTTGAAAAAAGCACTAAAAGAAAAAGTAATGAATTACTCTTAGAATCAAAAGAATTCAATAATGAAGAAATAGATAATATTATAAATAAATTACATATTAATTCATAAGAATCTAATTCGGATACTAGAGAAGATCTTTGTGATTGTTGTGAAATTTTTAGTAGCAGTAAAGAATTTGAAGATGAAGTCTATGTTCTTAGTTTTCAATAACAGTTTATTCTTGAAACAATCGATGTCATAAAAGACTCTAAAGAAAAGATAGAATAGTTAAATAAATACCTTAACTTATTAATAGAATTAAAAGAGAAAAATTTGTAAAAGAAGAATAATATTCATTTGACCAAGTTTTAGATAGACTAAAATCAAGCAAGATGATAGAAAAACCTTCTACCATAGAAGAATTAAAAAGAGAGCAAAATGAGATAAAACAAGAAATTCTACATTTGAAACAAAGAATAAGTAGGCTAAAATTTGAAGATGAATCCATGCTTGAAGAAAACTTCGAAATAGGAGAAACATCAAAAAAATCAAGAAGATGAGTTTTTCAATTCAATTGAAAAGTATATTAAGTAAAAATGGCAAAGTAAAATTGTGTTAAAAATCAAAGAAGATTATGTTGCCTAGCATATAACCTTAATAGCTTCTAGGGAAAATGTGAACTGTATTAAAGGAGTAATACCTTCGATATATTTTGTTAAAACCACACATAAAAAAAATGCGGCCAAGGAAAGCCATTTGAATGACATGATCTGTAACTAATACCTTCAAGATATTATGTCAAAATCACACATAAAATAAATGCAGCCTATGGAAACATTTAAATTGACTTAGTTCAGCAACTAGCAAAAACCTAATGGCTATGATTCCCTATATATATATATATACAATGCACATGACAAAAACACAGCAAGAAAATTAAGTATCTTATTATTATACTAAGCGAAGACGTGTATTGCTCAAATCAAAGAATAGTAAGAAAGACCTTTTTTTTCTTCCACCATGATTTTTAGAGTTGTTTTTGTTTTTGTTAATTTCTATCTTTCTTTGTTGGTTAAATGTTTCAGATTTAGTGTATAATTTCCTTTTTGACTTGTACCAATCTTGATTTGATTTTCAAATTTAAAATCCCCATACACCCATTTTTGTTTTTTTTTAATATTTCAAATTTTCATTTATTAATCAGTGATTCCCAATTCAATTTTTGTGCCTTCTCCTTTTTCTTTCCCCATTTTCTCTTATGATTGCAATTTTCCCCTTTTCCACTCCACAACTATTCATGTTTTTGAATGTTTTCCCCCTAAAAAAATCATCTCACATAAGGAGGGAAATCAAGGAATGAAGAAAAGGTGTACTTATATTTTATTATTTTTTCGGTCTTCTTCTTTTCTTCAGTATCGCTGTCCTTTTAATCATAAGGAAGGTGAAAAATTCCTAACCTTTGTAATTCAAGAACTATGTACAAATTTTAACTAGCTCTTGTTTTTCTTTAAAAAATCCTTTTTGCTTTTCAAACCCATAATTTGTTGTCTCATTTTGGGTTTTGTAAAATTTTCAAGACATCAAAGAAATTCTGAGTTGATTCTTTTTAGAATCATTTGGGAGTTGGGAAGATATCATGCATATAAGAGAACCTTGACATCGAGATGGTACCATTTGAAGTTAAATCACAAATCTGCTATGTATTATTTGTTAGGAGAGACAAAGAAAAGACATAGGTTAAAAGCAACGAGGGAGTAGAATCTTTTTTCCTTTTTCTCCTTTTTTGGAATTTTTTGTATTCTTTAATTCCATTATGTGGGTTCATTTATTTCAACACTTATTTTAATTTAAATCTCATTATGTGGGTCCATTGCTTCCATTTATGTAGGACTCATTTAATTTCAATCTCATTATGTAATATCTATGTATTTTATTTGTAATTATGTATTACCTTTTTCAATTTCCTATTCATGTGGGTTTCTTAATTTTTTTTCTTTTAACTTCACAAAATGATCTACCATATACTATTAGTTTAGGAGAGAGAAAGAGAAAATATCGGTTAAAAGCAATGGAGTAGAGTCTCCTTTTCCATTTATACTGTTTTTTAATTTAGCTAAATGTTCTTCATAAACCATATAAATATTTTAAAGAAAATTCTAAAGTATCTTTGGTGTTGTCTTACAAAGTTGTAACTACCTATTGGTAGTTATAATTATTTATTGCAGATAAAAATCCTACCATCCATATATTTGAATGAATAGTCAAGTTTGAAAGTTTTTGGTGTGCACCAAAATCTTTGGTACCCATGTGAATACCATAAATACACCTATATTTTAATATCAATTATTTACATGTATTTGTATTTTCTCTTCTTTTGATGTGCATGGTTTTTTGCTTGTAACATACTATATATTGGCATAACAATTGTATTTCATGACTTAAATCTATATTATCAAGCCAAGTGACCAGCAATCGCATTTGATCTAAAGGCTTTTATAAATGCCTGGTTATGTGATAATCACACATGCAACAGTATATTACAATTTACAAGTTTACAATGGTCAACCTGACGCTTGAATGGTACGATCCTTAGTCACCCAGGAGGTAATCCTGTAGTTCTTTACCACCTGGTCCTAAGATGCATGTTCTAAACTGGTACTTGTAAGAGTGCAACGTGAGTGACAAGGGGGAGAGGGAGGGGCTTCTCCACCAAAATTCATAGATCAATATCAGAACTTAATGGTAAAGTTACAATCTTCTTGTAGTAAAAACTTGAACGAAATATAATGATATTCAATTGTAATCATGTATTGAACTTCATCTACTTATGCAAATGGTTTCTTTGGCTTTTTGGCAGAACATAATTTGTTCGCTAATGAAGGATCCAGCAGTATGGGATGCTATTAGAAACAATCCTGCTGTGAATGCTGTAGTGGAGCGGTTTGTAATTGCAGGTTTGTACGACAAACAATATTTCATTATTTGCTTGATTTGAATTCTTCTTTTATTTAAAAAATTATAATAATTAGTCTCTTGGTTTGGCATCTACCCATTCTTTAATTCCTGTCAATATTCTTTTCAAATAGCAAAGTGATAGTCAAAGTGAAAAAAACTTATGAATAACATCTATCTGTACTTATGTTAATTTAAAATGAGATTATGGTACTTATGAAGTTGAAGGATGCTCGTTGATTAAGTGATCGAATACCTCCGAGAACAACTGTGAAATTATATATCAAAACAAGAAGTGGGTGAGACCTGCATACTAAATTTCCTGGTAATTTATGCCTATAAGGAAAATTAAAATTCGTAGTATATTTTATATTTTCTTGGGTAATTTTCATATAACCCTCTCACTGTTGCCTGGCTTTTAAAATCCCCCTTTGAAATTTGACGTTCACCTCCTCCACATTTGACATCTCTTTCACAAAACCCCCTGAGTTAAATGTCGTATGTTTTTTACTCTAACGGTGTTAATATAAAGCAGTTAAAGACATTAATAACCTTGAATTCTTTTTTCAATCCTGGCCATGATGTATAGCCGTTTACAATTGGAAACCAATAGATTTAAAGCAAAGGGAGGGTTCTTACTCCCTACCATCTTATTCCATTATTCTTCTAATGTTGTTGCTTTGTTCAAGCCTTCTACTATTTCCTCCTTATCCCTCTCACTTCTCTTCTTTTTTCCATTAATTTGTTCTTCTTCCTTCCATTGTGAGAAGAATCTACAAGAATACCACTACCTGTTCGAGGAATTGCCACAGAGAGAATGAGTCACTTGGTTTGTTCTCTCTCTTTTTTTTTTTGTTTCCATTTTTCAATATTAAACACACAACAAACTTCAAAAAAACTAACAATGAAGTTAAACACATTGTATCTTCCCAAAAAATAATTAATCTCTCTAACCACATTGTAAGCTCACAAAAAACAACTAATGTTAAGTGCTATTTTCAACAAACAAGTCA
Source organism: Posidonia australis (assembly GCA_024699735.1). Taxonomy (NCBI): domain Eukaryota; kingdom Viridiplantae; phylum Streptophyta; class Magnoliopsida; order Alismatales; family Posidoniaceae; genus Posidonia; species Posidonia australis. The sequence goes on from JAMKQA010089808.1 coordinate 15,809, forward strand.
ATTGAAGGCCATTGCTAGAAATACATATTCCAACTCGTTTGTGGTTGAGTAGCTTGATTTGATTGAGAATGAGAAGCTTGCTGTGATTGTGATTTGGAAGGTTATTGTTGGGATGGCCTCTTTGGTGTTAACTTAGGCCTCACTTTCCCTTTTCCTCTAGCAGCAACAGCAACAACATCATGCAATATTCCTCTTTCAGCACATCCTGTTCCTTTACCAACTAATATTGTACCGATGCCCCCAATTGCGGCACCATCCAGACCTCTTCCTGCATCTTTCTACCTCTTCCTTTATTATTACCATCACTTCATCTCCCAGCAGCAACACTCCTTCAAGATCCAGCAACAACACCTCCATTTCCTCCAGTTGCAGCAACAATTCCTTTCCAAACACAATCAGCAGCAACACGACCTCTTCCTCCAATGGTAGCACCACTTCCCCACCACCACTTCCTGCACTTGCAGCAGCACTACTTCCTGCACTTGTAGCAACACCAAAACCACTTCCTCTTGTATTGGTTCCTCTTCCAACACTCCCTTGCTCAACAGTAATAGTAATATAGCATCTTCTTTTGTTGTTGCCCTACTTTCCACATTTGGAGCACTTTACAGTCTTTGGCATATGGATCTACCTCATATCTACCTTTGATTTTTTTCTTCCTGGGTCTTCCACTCTGCATTTTTATGTTGGTGGGCATACAGTTACACCTTCAATGCTTTTCTCCCAAAACATATGTACTCAGGAATTGGACTAATTGAAAATTCATAGGTTTCCCTATAATTCTCTACTGTGTAAACTCAAGGTCCAAATTGAGTTGTACAATTGCTGGAGTTGCATGCACACAGGGGATGCCTGTAACTTGCCAAACCCTACAATCACAAGTTCTGTTTTGTATGTGGACTGTGTACCTCCCATCAGCACTCTCAATCTCCACCACATATTCTCTACTTCTATGCATTGACCAAGGTTTAATTAGCATTGAAAGTTTTTTCAACTCATTGCATGCCTTTGGTACCAATCTATGTTTTAGTCTCATAGTATACCTTTTTCTCTCATCCATCTTTACCATTATCTTCTTTCTCAAATTATCAATGATGTCAACTGGTGTCCTTGATCTGCAGTAGATGTAGCAATATAAATGTATCAATCTAAAGCAATAATGTGAATGGCCATAATATAAAAAAGGAAGTGTGCTAAGAAATATTTCAAGAAAATGCCTGATGTGAATTGAAGTAGAATTAAAATCATTAATCAAATACAAATATGTATAATAGACTAGTGATTACATTCCTGATGCGTCCTAAGAAATTGTTGAAAGATTTTGACAAGTTATTGGTTATATAGTCACAATTTGATTTAGTTCCAAAAGTGCACCATGACCGTCTTTCATGTTTACAATTCAGCAACCATCTGTAAGCATCTTCATATGTGTTTTGAATCTTCTTCAAGTACTTATCAAAGGTGGGCTTAATAAATGCCCTAGCAGCCTTCCACATCCACACTTCAAGATCTTTACTTGCATTTTGACATGTGAGAATAGAATTAAACGTCGGACTTCGGTCCGACAAAAATAGGAAACGTGTCGTACATCAGTGCAAATGTCGATGAAAACGCGGTAAATTTACGGAAGTCTATGGAAATGGTTAAAAAACTTTGAATTTTGATTTGAAACTCTTGGATAAGCTAAAGTAATAATTTACATCTTAGACTACTTAAATCAACTTCCTCAATATATGTCACATGAAAATACAATAGATAGACCTAATAGAAATATCCTGAAGTATAAATAATACATAAAAATGCTTAATAAATGTTTAGAAACAAAAAGATTCAAAAAAGTTACCTTATATATGCTTTATACCATGAAGAATGTCTAGTTGATCAAAATATTCTTCTTGTACATCAGACATATTATGCTCTTGATGAATTTGTTGTCGAATTTGAGACTCTCTCCAGAACACGTAGTTTCAAGATATATGATTATAATATGTCTGATATTCATTGATGAAGTAGTGGTATTGTAATATTGGCAGTTGTATTAAGAATCTCATTGGTGAATATTGAGGAATTATATATACTGGTCGAGGCTGTTGAGAGATATAAGAATGACTTGGAGGACGTTGAGGTGGTTGTTGTTCATATTGTGTTGAAGGAGATGCATATTGAAATAATGAATCCATATCTCATCCAGTTTGTTTACTTGGAGCATAAGAAGATGTAGTTCTTGTCCAATCGCTTTGAGTGCTATAGTCTGTTTGTCCAACAGAACTACCTCCGTAAGAACTATAATCATAAGGATGTCTAAGATCATGAATACTCAAAGAGTCAAGTGAGTCTAACAAAGATCCTCTTGTATGATTGCTTCAAGAATCTTCATCTAGTTGTTGATCACGACGACTCCATCGTCGATAATGAATTTCTGGCCAGCCTCCATGATCCTCATTTTGTGTAGCATGTGTGAAGACATCCTCTCCTGTAAATGGGTTAACTGGTCTTTATGTCTTTCTCTGTTCTTATGGCTCTTCTGTTGCAGTAGGGTTACATCTCTAATGCCACCATCATCGTCGTCTGATGGTTGTATGTCATTATCATCATCAGTGTTATTGTCACCCCTTAAGTCTGGAGTATGTCCACATGAGCGTCTTGATGACCTCATATATTTTTCTACATCAATGTCTATTTCACTAGCAATTCAAGAAAATGGTCTACCTTCTTCTTCATCTAAAATTGATTCTCCATTTTCTTGTAACCATTGAAGTATGAGATCATCTTCTTCGTCCTCGTTATAAATATAGGCAAGATCTATTAGGTCCATGTAATTTTTTTCTTCTCCCGTTTTAATATGTTTTATTCTTAGCCGCATGTTATAATGCACAAATACCAAGTCATTTAACCTTACAGTGCCTAATCTGCTTCTTCTCTTTGTATGAATAAAGTTGAATGTACTCTAATTTCGTTCACAATCAGATACTGTTACCACTTGAGATAAACCTTTACAACAATATTCCTCAGATTTGGAGCATTTGTTCCATTTAACATCCATCATTCACCTGAAATATGATATTTATTTATTAATTATATTATGAAATAATATTATGAAATAAAAGAAATGATATTCAAAATATTACTTATAGCATGAGGCTCTCCAAATGACATAAGTTCATTTCGAAAGTACTTCATTTCATTGAGAACTTGTACTTGGATAATGACATTAGGTTCCAATTTTTTGATCATATCTTTAACAGATACTAATAAATCAGTACGATTACCAAGTTGATGACTGTACTGGAATCATGGATTCAAATAATATGCTACATTAACAAAAAAAAACTTATTTAGCAAATAATTTTGTAATAAATGAAAATTATGAATGTTCATGTTAAAATGCTTACCAGCTTCATGTAGAGGATGAAGAAGTATGTTAGACCATCTGTCATCTATAATTTTGAGATGTCTTAAATGATCTGTATGCTGCATCAACCACAGCATCCTTCATCAATCTCATTGCCTCATATAAGAAACCCATGGTAGGTTTCTTATCACCATCTACCAATCGAAGGACCTTTGAAATTGGTGTCATAATATGTACAATCTTTCGACAATTCTCTAAAAAATGTACATTATTTATAATTGAATTTATTCTCCTACCAATTGGACTTTCACCCTTGTAGTATTTGTATCACTATGGCGAATTGAACATATACTTCAGTCCATTTCTTTGATTAATGATACTTTGAAGAGTAATATAATTTGTTGTAAATCTGGTGACTTCTAAACGAATCAAATCACCACAACAACACTTGGGTGATCTTATTAAAGTTAGTAAAAAAGAGTGGTTGTAAATGAAATTTATTACAATCTTTGCATCTCTCATGATCTTTTCCACCAACTTCGTCTTCCCAAAGTCCTTAAGTATTAAATCAATACAATGAACTGCACATGGTGTCTAATATATGTCATACTTTCTCATAATCCTAGAGTCAGTCTTTTTAAAGTTACTTCCATTATCAGTCACAATCTGCACCACATTTGCTACTTCCACTTGTTTAATGATTTCTTCTATTTGCTTGTATATGTACTCGTAATCTCTGACAACTTCAGAAACATCAATGGACTTCAAGAAAATTGTACGACCATCACAATAAACCATGAAGTTGATGATCTGTTTCCTTGTGGTACTTGTCCAACCATCACACATGACAGTCACCCCATAGACTGGTCATTGTCATTTCAAGCCATTAATGTAAGTTTCAGATTTTTCCTTCTCTGCTTTAAGATACTTGTTCATGATCTCATACTCAGTTAATGCCTTTACTCCTGCACCTTTTACTGCAACATCAAGTATATGTTGTAGATAAAGTTCCTTTGTTGTTTTTGCAAGGATAGCATCAAAGAACATATATTTTGCTATAGCTTGACCACTTTTTCTCTAGTATTTCCAAACGTGCTTTTAATTGTCTTCCGCTTTGAGGTTTCTTTTCTAATTGTAGCTGCATCTGGATTGTCGTATCTTTGATTATATGTTCTGAACATTCTAGCAATGCCTTTACCTTTATCTTTTGTGTCATACCACTGTCACTTTCACTTCCCTTGTAAGTTTGGGTACTACCTGTGTTATGAATTTTTTTAATTTGCTCTCTATGTCATTCTTCATTTTTAAATTCTATTATTAATTTCCTATACATTTCTCTGTCCTTTAAAGTTTTACAGTTTACAGGATAAACTATATCATCATCTGAATTCGATTTGGGAATAGCACTAGAAGTATCATCATTGAAGAGAATCTTGTTGAAAATTTCTTCTCTTCTCTTTTTGTTACTTTTCTTTGCTTTACTGTTCTTTAATAGTTCTCTTATTTAAGCAGAAACTACAGATGGATACGATTTTACACTTAGCTACATTACTATATCCACCAGCAAGGTGTTGTTTTAATCTTGCTATTCCTTCACTCTTCATTTGCTTATCACAATATCGACATTGTGTTTTTTATCTATCATTATCAATATGACATCCATGCAAGTAATCTGGATCCTCTGATTTAGCTGCCCTAACATTACTATGATCTCCATTACTTTTAGATTTTGAGGAATTTGACATTATGAATGCTGAAAACAAACGATAGTTGTCATTAATTTAATGAAATAATGTATTCAAATATTTTCTGATTTTCTACATATTGTAGTGATTTCTACATTCTTTCCTGATTTTTTTAAGTAGTTATGAAATATTCAGATTTTTTAAATAATTATAAAGAATAACTAATTTATATAATTATATATCAAATTATTAGCATTAAAATTCAAAATAATAAAATAAACTTGAAAAAAACCTTAGATTTATAGAATTATCATGTTAAATCTATCGTGATGAATGGAAATTGTATTAAGTTAATTCTTTATTTTTAACTAATTACAAAATAAACATTAAAAATCCTTAAATAAACATAA
>JAMKQA010089809.1:0-17902 GCA_024699735.1 Posidonia australis
GTGCCCAAGTGGGCTCAAATAGGACTTAATGGGCCTAAGTGGGCCTTCATGGGCCCAATTGGGTTTCCATGAATTAAAAGGGCCTTGATAGGGTTAGAGCTCAGTCACCACATCCTCATCCTGCAAAATTGGAAATTTGGGGTGTCTACAGATATGATGCACAAAATGAATGTGGGCCAGAGAAAGGGTAAGGATTCAGGTTTCTCATGGCAAAGGGGTTAGGCACCCCCGTGCGCCCGAGAAAAATCGGTCTTTCTTGGTTTCCTACTTGCCAATGATCTAATGAGTGTGTGCTTGCTTATTCTGAATGCTCATGCTAATGTTGACTGACAACATGCCAAATCAAAGAGAAAAATGAAATAAAGGAAAAAAGTTAATCTGATGGTCAAATGTAGGCATTGAGAACAACTCTTTACTGTACGCCCTTGGGCGATGAGGAAAATCGTGAAAATCGAGAAATTCTCATAAAGCGTCTCACAAATCAACGGAAATTGGGATAAATCTGAGGAAATCAAAAAGGGGAAAATAATCCTCATTGATAAGCATTTTATTGTACACCCTCGGGCGATGGAAAGCCAAATCAAGTCAAATGACACGAAAATCGGAAAGAATCCGGGAAACAGCGAGAAAACCAAGTTCACAGTGAGTCAGAAATGCATGCGCAATGTAAGGAAGAGAAGGCAAGAAAACTTGCATGAAAAAGTGCGACAAAATGTGCAAAATGCACGTGTGAGTGTAAAAATACGAATTCCAAGGGCCTTTGTGCAAAAAACCCTAATTCTGAATAAAACAAAGTTCTGAAGCCCAAATCATCAAAAATACATATGAAAACACATTTTATGCAATTATGAAGAAATCTGGGGTCAAATGTGCAAATATGTGCAATTCTGGTCAAATTGATGTTTCCTAGGGGTTAAAAAGCAATTCTGCCACTAAAACATGCATTTAATGCAATTAAGTGGAAATTCAGGGTAAAATATGCAAGAAAAAGATTCACGAAAGTTTCAGGGGCAATTCAGTAAATTTACCCTAGAAAACAGGCATTCAGTGTGAAATCTGTAAAGTATGGGGGCTAAAATGCAATTTAACCAGAGATGCATTCAGAAAGGTTTCAAAAAGCTCAAGGTCCTAAATGCAAAGGCATTGGATTAATATGCATAAAAAGATACTCTAGGGGTTTTTGTTAAACTTTTAAACCTAGAAAACATTATTTTGAATGTTCAGGCAGCATAATGCAATATTTTCAGTTAAAACTTTATTCAAACGATTTAAGAAAAAATGATTAAGGACCTAAATGTAAGAAAAGGATCTATTTGCAATAAAGAAAAGGACCTAAGTGTAATAGATCAGAAATTTCAGAAGTTTATTAAAATAAATAAAAAAATTAAATTTTTTAAAAGAAAATGATAACGGCGGCTGTCGGCAACGGAGCTCCGCCGTCGACAACCGCTGGAGAGGCAATCAGAGGCTTTCCCGTGGGAAGTAAGAAGAAGAAGAAGGGAGAAGATCCAACGGCCTGGATCGAGGCTCTAACGGTGGGAGTGGGCCTCCCACCAACCTCGTCGTCGAGGCACTCCGACGACGGCGTCGGGGAAGAAGGGAGACTACTAGAGCTGCGGCGCGGAGATCCGGAGGTCGCGGAGGCTTTAGGGCATCGAGAGGAACCTTCTTCTTCTTCCAGAAGCGGGTATGACGCGGAGGGGAGCTTTGCCTATCGTCGACATCTTTTCCTTCAGCGAGCGAGGTCGTGGGCGTGTTCCAGAGGTCGTGGTGTGGATCTAAAGGCTCCGGAATACTAGGGCATGCCATGGAAGCTTTCTAGAGGCTCGGAGCGGTGCGGAGTGGCTAGAGGCGTGTGTTCCTATTCTGGCTTCGATCATCTTCTCTAGCGATGGCGCAACGTCGCGTTTCTGGTGATCCTCTAATGGAGACCTCCACGGCGATCAGAATGTGAATTGGAGGGGCAGAAAAGCAAGAGGAAGTCTAGGAGAGGGAGACTTAGGGTTCTAGGACCAGGGATAAGCCCTGGACCAGCACCCCTGCCTATATCGTCGGAAAACAGCGACAGCGAGGTCTGGGTAGCGATTCCGACTAGAGGAGGCATCTAATTTGATTGGAAACGATCCAGAAAGACTTAGGAAGCTCTAGGAAACTGAATTCGAAGCTTAATGAGGTTGGAGGAGGGCGTACCTGGCCTGACGACATGCGTCTCCTCCTTAGCTCGCCGTAAGTGGCCTGAATTCTCCACTTCTCACCTCTACGAGCCCCTCTCTCTTTCTGGAATTCTCCCTCGCTCTGGAATTCTCTGTTTTTCTCTCATGAAAAGACCTCCTCACCTCTGCCTCTGCTGCTCCTTTTATAGGTGAAGCTCCGGCTGCTGTAACAACCTATAACAAACTAAACAAAATCCTAACAACTAACCAACTCTGTAACAAATTAAGATGCCTCCTAACAGACTAACCACTTGTAACAACCTTGTTGTCCCCCGCGCACCCCGCTGCCTGCCCAAGCACCGACAGTGATCGACGGTTGTGATGAGCGAATCGGCAAGGTGCATATGTCCAGTGTGGCTGCATGGTGCGCCTAAGAGGTGCGCCTATCTGGTGCGCCAGATATGTGCGCCAGTGAAGTGCGCCAGACAGGTGCGCTAGAGAGGTGCGCCTGCATGGCCCTGGATCAGGACTCAGACCATTTATTGTTGGGTTTGGCGTTCTCTGTCTCTAGGACTAAACCAGGGTTTGAGTTCATTTGTGATTAAAATCCCAGCTACCACAATTCCAGCCTGTAGACCTGCAAAATTGGGGTGTCTAATCCTAGCCTAGGGTTTGCCAACTTGCCATGCACTGCTTTGACTCAGAGTGCGTAAGTACCTTGGACCCCATGGTGCAACAATTATGGATACATCAGATTCAACAATAGGTACAATCTTCTTACCCAGTAACAGAAACTTTACAATAGGGACCAAAGTCGTATCCGTTTTTCTTATTTTCTTTGTTATTTCCTTCTCACCATTATCATCATGCATCCAAAAAAAGAGAAAAAAGCAAGAATCCAAAACTGGAAAAATAACAAAAATCAGAAAATGACAAAACTAAAAAAATACTTCGCATGCTAACAACTCTGCTTGATGACGAAAATCGGAAAGTTTGCCTACATCGGATTGGATTGCTCTTCCTCAGTTGGCACTACGCAGGTGACCAAGTAGCAAGGGAGCCACCACCTATCAGGGCTAGATTAAGTGTCCAAACTCTGCAAGGTCCCAGTGCCTTCAAGAGGGAGATAAAATGCTAGGGTGACTGACTGTGTGAGCCAAGAAAAGGAATATACCTTCGCATGGGCATAAAAGAAAATGGAAGAAAGAAGGCGAAGACAGAAGTCAGCCCAAGAGTAAGAAGCATATGACGTAGCTCTACCCCTACAATATTTTGGAGAGGAGTCGATGCATGCACCTGGAAAGCCTACATTTTCGAAGGACTAGGCCCTCTTCCTACAGCGAAAGCCTCCAGCCTAGACTAAGTGCCTATTACCTCCAAACCAAGGATAGAACAAAACTATGCGTCTATGAGAGAGCAAAAGAAAAATCAGTAAACTCAAAAGAACAGGTGTGGGATCCTAAAGAGTTTAGCATGGAGCCCAATCCATCACGCCACCACACATCGAGCTTGAGTGCCACTACTCATCCCATGAGAGCCACCCACAGCTTGTGAGTCTCTATGGGGTCAACTGAGTTGAAGACGTCCTCCTCCAATAGGCATGAAGCTTTCCAACCTAACTAAGGGCAAACAAACAAAAAAACAACAAACAAAAATAACAAAATCATGTCTACTTAATAAAACATATGTACCTACTTAAGCAATAACTTCACCCATCATCCATCAGCATATTTCCATACAACAATAAAATCCATCATCACCATTACCTTGCTATCTAGAGCCATTCTACTTGCATATCGCATTGTATTACAGGGTTTCATCGAGCATCTCCAATCAAGGACATTTTAGCTACCCGCTAGTCAAAGTGTGCATACAACAAGGGCACCTGCTAGTGCACAGGCTTTACAAACCTACAGAATCAACAGCATTGGTAATAATTTCCCCAAAATCAATCAAGTTCCACCGACACTACCTGGGGAATGTTCAACGATTTCGTAGTCAAAGGCAAAATGTTAGAATGCAATGGTTGAACAAGTAGCAAATCAGAGTACCTTCTTTATCAAGCATTATCCACTAACAGCTTCATCTCCAAGAGGTCTAAAGCACTCATAGTTGCAACCAAGCCCCAGCATCATTTGGTAGCTCAACTCAATACCAAGGCCATTTGTTTTGTCCTGATATCTCTCGATTTTCTCCTTACTACCATTCCACATCATTTGTCCTCTAATGATATGGACATGACAATTTCCCTCTGACCAAGTTTCCATAGACTGCAATAGCTATGATTGGAAATCAACATTGTCCATCAGGGGCATGTTAGCTGATCTTTGTTCAGGACCCACGCATCAGGTGCTCCATAAGGCACAGACTCACTACTTGTGGTACAGAATGTCTAGACCAAAGTCTCCAGCCAGAACATCCAGGCTGCTACGAGAAAATGTAGTGCAAGATTATATTTCTAGCATGGTAGTCAAGTGCATATTCCTCTAGAGAAATGACAATTGCTACAGTGCTTACAGAGCCATGACTACAGTTGGCTGTTACCACAAACGGTATCCTTGATTGTAGAGTGTCGGCCTCCAATTCAACAAGCCATAGATACTCACTGCCCTTAGAAATACTAGGCACAAGCAGCAAACTTCCAGCAGAATCTACGAATAGCATAAGATCAAAGCAGTCACAGTCTAGGGTGCACTCACAGGTAGGTTCTCCTTGGCAAACCTCTTTGGCTAAACCGGTCATCTAGGCCCCCAACTTTCTTCTATTTCTATCTTTCAACAACATCCTTAGCATCTTGATACTAGTTGTATGTCAACTGCTTTTTGGTATCATCCTTCCTATACTAGGAACATGTCAGCTACCTTTTGGTATCGTCCTCCTGATACCAGGGGCATGTCAGTTGCCTTCCGGTATCGTTCCCCCGATACTAGGGGCACGCTAGTTGCCTTTGGTATCAACCTCTTGTCACAAGGAGCATGTTTACTACCTTTTGGTTTCATTCTCGCGATACCAGGGACATACCGACTGCCTTCTGGTATCGACTTCTTGCCAACAGAGGCAGGTTAACTATCTTTCGATGTCATATATCCAGCTCTCCAAACTATCGTTGACCACTTCTCAGTCAACAGGTTCATTATCCTATCCTCATGGGTTATCGCCGATTGCTTCTTGATCGATAAGTTCACTATCTGGCTCTCCGTTCCACCACCGACCGCTTCCCAGTTGGCGTGATCTCTATTATATCTCTGTGTCTCACCATCGACTACTTTTCAATTGGTGTGATCACTATACTATCTCTACGTTCCTCCACCGATCGCTTCTCGGTTGGTCTGATCGCTATTCTATCTCTACGTTCCACCATCAACTGCTTCTCAGTTGGCATGATCGCTATCCTGTCTCCACGTTCCACCACCGACCACTTCTTAGTTGACATGATCGCTATTCTATCTCTGTGTTCTATCATTGATCACTTCTCGGTTGGTGTGATTGCTATCTTATTTTCGCATCTCGCCACCGATCGCTTCTTGGTTGGCGTAATCGCTATCCTGTTTCTGCATCTCTCCACTAACCACTTCTCGGTTGGTGTGATCGCTATTTAGCTTTCTGAACTGTCATCATCTACTTCGCGATTGACAAGTTCGTCTTCCTAGTTTTCCGAACTTTCACCTACTGCTTCGGGATTGACAAATTTGTCTATTCAACTTTTCGAATTGTCACCAACTGCTTCTCGATTGACAAGTTCATCTACCTAGCTTTTCAAACTATCACCGACTGCTTCTTGATTGACAAGTTTGTTTTCCTTGCTTTCCAAACTGTCACCGACTACTTTTCGGTTGACAAATTCGTTTTCCTAGCTTTCGAAACTGCCACTGATTGCTTCTCGATTGACAAGTTCCTCTATTCAGCTTTTCGAACTATCACCGACTACTTCGTGGTTGATAAGTTCGTCTTCCTAACTTTTCAAACTGTCACCTATTGCTTCTCAATTGACAAGTTCTGCCTAGCTTTCCGAACTGTTATCAACTACTTCTCAGTTGACAAGTTCGTTTTCCTAGCTTTCCAAACTGTCACCGATTGTTTCTCGATTGACAAGTTCGTCTATTCAGTCTTGTGAACTATTGTCAACTGCTTATTAGTGGACAAGTTCATTATCCTATCCTCGTAGACTATCGTCGACTACTTCTTGGTCGATAAGTTCACTATCTAGCTTTCCGAATTGTCACCGACTGCTTATTGGTTGACAAGCTCATCTTCCTAACTTTCTGGACTATCATCGACTGCTTTTCAGTCAATAAGTTCACTATCCGACTTTCCGAGCTATCACCGACTACCTCTCGATTGACGAGTTTGTTATCTTACACCCTGAACTGTCACCAACCACTTCTCGATTGACAAGTTCGTTATCTATCTCTCCGAACTGTCATCAATCGCTTCTCGGTTAACGTACTCGTTGTCCTATTCTCCTGAACTGTCGTCGACTGCTTCTCAGTTGACAAATTCGTTATCCTACTTTGTGTTCTGTTGTCAAGTACTTCTCAGATGGTGTGTTTAACCCTCTTCCCTTTGGGCTGGTACAAACTACATGGACGACGTCTGTTAAATATCACTGTCCTCCAGCGTGTCAGATTTATTTGCCATACCCCTATCCTCTTTGAGCCAGTATCACAAACTACCTTGGCAGCATCTGTCGTTGATCTGCCTGGTGGGTCATCCACTTGACTCGCTCCTTTCCTTTTGGGTTGGTAGCCAAAACTACCTAATTGATAAATGTTAAGTTGTCTAGAGTGGGCTGACAACCCAAATTGTCTGGTGATAAGTCTGATAACATATAATGGCCCACCTTTGGTCGACGAGCATCGCTTGTCTCGTCTGGTGCCCCTTCAACAGGAGGGATGACCGCTCATGCCCTTTTGAATTTATTGGTCATCTACTTGTCATCCTGCATTGCATGCATTATCATTCATCAACATGCATCATTCATCAGCATCACATGCCTCATCCATTGTACTTGCATCATTACACTGTTATTGCTTCATCTTATCTATGTTCGCATTGTGCAGAGTTGCGCATATCCCCAACTGGGCTCAGCACACAACCACATTTGTATTTCGACATCTGCATCAGCACGTGCAATATCTGGCCTCAGAATAGGAAGACCGTGTGTAGGACACACGGTGGGGATGCGTGTCTAACATGCGCAGGTCTCCCAGGAGATTTCTAGAATGATGTAAGCTTGTACCCATGCATTTATATTAAAAGAGAATGGGATATGGGTTTCAATGCTTGATTGTGCACTCTTCTCTTTGGTGTTTATCCCTGGACTTTGTATTCCTATGTATGTTGGTATCCCAACTGTATGTGCACGTGTATACTTGCACAGTTAACCGCCGCCCAACACTATGCTCCTGTACTCTGCCATCGCTTCCTTCCTCTTATACCCTGCGAATGGCGCCACCCGAATCTCGCCATGCCTCACCAACAGTTGCAGGTTATTGAAAACAACGACAGGTCGACTAAAATAAAAGGGAGGAGAAGGGCTAGCGTGGGAGGCATCCATAGACGTGAGGAGAGTGTGGGGGACCTAAGAAGGGAAAAGGGCATCGGAAAGCTTGTGGTGCTCATCAAAGAAGGGAAGGAATACCGGCAACCCATCACAAAGTACACGATCTCTTCCTCCTCCTCTATTTCTGTTAGTTTCCATGCACAATATTCGATGCAAATCAAATTAAAAACCATGAAAATGAGTAGATTGGCATGAAATCTAGGATTGGTAATGATCCAATGAATTATTGGGAATTACGAAAAAATTTCCTGTAATTTTTTTGTATATGAAGCTACAGTAACTTTCAGTGATGTTTTGAACTTCCTAATTTAATATCTTGAAAACCACATATCAGATTAAGATAAAACTTATCCCAAAATGTAGTAGACTCAGAATCCTTCAAGATGAGTATTTATGCGTATTTTTGCAATGGTCGGAGATGGGTTTGCCAGAAACTCCCAAGTGGGGTGATTTTTCTGACGACCTGATCTGGGTTTACTATAAGTACGTGGACCACGTGCCGAATGCATGAATTAGATGCACGGATGGGATGCACGGGTCTCACAGGCATATTTCCCATAAAGGATAAAACACTTGATGAAGATCGTAATTACTGGAAAATATGGTTTTAACCCTTGAGTAATTATTCCGAAATAAAAGATGTTTAGAAAAGATGTTTTAAAGAGAAATGCAATGGTTTAAAAAGAATGATTCTTCTTTAAAAGAGATTTAATCAAATTTTTTTTAAAAGAATATTGGTTTTTCATAAAAGCATTCCCTGTGATAAGAAAAGTGATTTCAGAAAGAGTTTTAGAAAGTGACTTCAGAAAAGAATTTCAGAAAAGATGCATGTTTTCTCAAAAAGAATTTTTGACCAGAAGCATGTTTTAGAAAAGAAGATTTCAGAGTTTTTAGTTGGCCCTAGGTGAAAGAGACTGGGAGCCAAAAGAGCTAGTGATGGCTGGGCAATGTACTCAATTAGGTAGGTGGTGTTAGGTATGCTAGGTGAGATAACTCGAGAGCTCATGATGGGTCGGACATAGTCACCGATGCTTATAGCACCATGATAGATTAGAGGGATGTCGTGAGGAGATGTATCCCTGTGCAATGAGAATAGAAAATAGTAAGGCCCATTGGCCAAGACTGTGATATGCCTTGCATGGAGACGTTCACCAAGACAGTGTAGGGGATCGAGGTCAGTGCCTCCTTCTCCGATTGTGGCTAAGTCACTCCTGATCATGGTAACACCAGAAAAGAGATTTGCAAATTTCAAATTCCGGTTTGGTTTGAGGCTAGAATTGAGCTTGGTTTTGGTTTCTGAGTTTTAGCCAAATTCTAGCCAAGATAAGAATAATATTTTAGGACTAGTTCCAACTAGGTTCTGTGTTTTTGCAATATTTAAAATTTGAGATTTAGGCAGGAACCTAGTCTCAGAATAGTTTTCCAAAGATTTGTAGAATAGAGCATAGTTTTCAGAAAAGAAAGTAAGTTTTGAAAATACATGATTTCTTTGAAAGAAGCTTTCTTAGAATTTAGCTAGAATTTGATTATGACCAAGATTAGAGCTTTATAGAAAAATTTTTAGAAAAGATAATAGAGTTTGAATTGGAAACAAAGAATGGGAGCCTTAGTAATTTTTTTACTTTTGTTTTCTTTTGGGCGCATACTGGGTGACTTAGATGTCACTCATGTATTTCATTGGTTGATTTTTCTCAGGTGCTGTATTGGAGTGTAGTCAGTTTCTAGTGCTCGAGTCTTACAAGCCGCTAGCCGCACACAAGTCTGGGTAGTAGTTAGTATTGAATTTATTTTAAATATTGCTCTTGCTAATTTAGCAGATTCAGACTTAGATTTACTTTGTTGTGGTGCCTTGTGAATGCAGAGTGTTACAAAAGTGGTATCAGAGCCTAGGTTGCACTAAGTGCACCAGCTTAGTGGTGTCTGAATTAACGGCTCTAGGAGGTTGCACGAGAAGATGAATTGCACCTGACCTTGTGTGTGTTTGTTTGTGATCACAGTCATGGCACCGAGAGGACTAGGCCATGAGCACGATAGGTCGTCTACGTCGGGGTTTGGCTTAGAGTAGAAGGGAGGCACTTGGAGGGATATGAGGCAAAAGCTCGGTGAAATGATGTGAGGACTGGTTCAGACCCTTAGAGGTGGCCATAGAGACGAGGCCAAGGGTGATCCATAGATCACGCAGTTCCGCCGACTAAGCGCGCCTACCCTAGACGGCCATGAGAAACCAGAAGACTGTGAAGCTTGGCTCTTAGAGGTGGAGAAAATCCTTGAGGGTATAGAATGCCCAATAGAGAAGTGGGTTCGGCTAGCCACATTCTAGCTTAAAGGTGAAGCCGACCAATGGTGGAGTACTACCCATCGCACTAAGTTCCCCAACCAGGATATGTTGATGATTACCTGGGAAGAATTCCAGGAGGTATTTTATGAGAGATTCTTCACCGAGCACGAACGGGACAAGTTAGACAGAGACTTCTGGAATCTAAAGTAGGGAAATATGACAGTTGCAGAATATGAAGCCAAGTTTCACCATCTAGACTAGTTTTCTCAGGACATAATCACAAAGAAGCAGTGAGTAAAGAGATTCGTGGAAGGACTGCACCCAACACTCAGGTCGAGGGTTCTTGGATTCTAGTGCCAAACACTAACTGACACAATAGAGTTAGCAACTCGTTATGAAGATGAGCGTCGATTGATCCAAGAGGAGTACCCTAGGGATAAGGGGAAGAGATTCTCTCAATGACCATCCGCTTCAAGCACACCAAGCTTTGGGAATACAGGGAGCTCAGGAAAGAAGAGAAAGGAGCACTCTGAGATTGGAGAAGGGCACAGTGTTGTCGAAAGAAGTAGTGCTGGATCTAGTCAAATTGGTTCCATCAGTGGTGCAAGAAGAGGACCCTACCACGTTTGCAAGAGAATGGGACACCTTGTAGCACAATGCAAGTATCGCCAACACAGGATTAGCGATGTGGTCTGCTACAACTGTGGAAAAAGCAGACACTTCCCGAAGAACTATCCCGAGCCTTAGAAGAGTATTGTAGAGGTACCCCGTCAGCCGACCAAGGGGAGAGTCTTCTCCATCACTGCTCTAGATTCTAGTTCCTCAGGGGACGTAGTAGATGGTAAAGAGCAGCAGAGTTTGTTATTAGTATGAATATGTGTATGAGTGTTGCACTATGAACTCTCATGTACATGGCACTTTTATGTATAATAATTATGGTTATGTTATGTGTATGTGAATTAAGATCTTTTGTTGTGGTTGATCGTATGGCCCGAGTCCTGTTCGGCTCAGGAAGCTCCTTTTCTATTATCTCTGAGTCATTCACGGCTGAGATTGGAGATAGACCAGTTAGGCTAGCTTTCCAACTTGATGTGGTGACTCCATGGGGAGAACATAGCTTAGCATGGAAGTATCTGAGATCAGTCAACATCTAGTTAGGAGACAAGGATTTTCAGGTCAGCCTTATTCTGATGGATATGCAAGAGTACGATGTTATTCTGGGGATGGACTGGCTAGCACAACATTCATCCATGATAGATTGTGCCAAGAAGATAGTCTTAGCAGAATACCCAGGCCAAGGGTGGTGTATGATACAATGGGTGAGGCCAGGAGAACCTAAGAAGGTAATCTCAACTATTAAAGCCTACCACCATCTAGCTAAGGGATGTGTGGGATACATGGCTTGCATGACGGTGCCTGCCTCACCAATGAATGGGGTACAAGACATTCCAGTGGTGTGAGAGTACCCGGATGTATTTCCAAAGGAATTACTAGGGATGCTGCCATACAGAGAAGTGGAGTGAGAGTACTCGGATGTATTTCCAAAGGAATTACTAGGAATGCTGCCATACAGAGAAGTGGAGTTCATGATAGATTTGATGCCAAGGTTAGGTCTGATTTCAATGGCCCTATACAAAATGGCACCTGCCAAGTTGAGGGAACACCATAGCCAGTTGCAAGAGCTGATGAACCAAGGATTCATCAGTCCCAACGTGTCGCCCTAGCGAGCACCAATATTACTCATCAAGAAGAAGGACGGGTCACACTGGTTGTGCATTGACTATCGGATGATGAACCAGATTATCATCAAGAATAAGTGCCCGCTACCCAAGATCGATGACTTATTTGATCAGCTGTAAGGAGTGTCGATCTTCTCCAATATTGAACTAAGATCCAGACACCATCAGCTAAGGATCCGGGAGACCGATGTGCACAAGACTGCCTTCAGGACCTAGTATGGCCACTTTGAGTTTCTAGTTATGCCATTTGGACTGATAAGCACACCAACAGCATTCATGGACCTGATGAACAGGGTGTTTAGACACTACTTGGACCAGTTTGTCGTAGTTTTTCGTAGACGACATATTGGTTTATTCTCCAAATGTAGAGACCCGCTAGATGCACTTGAGAACCATGCTAGAGACATTGAAGCAGCACCAATTATACGCCAAATTCTCCAAGTGCGAGTTTTGGCTAGAGGAGGTAGCTTTTCTCGGGCGTATTATTTCGGGAGAACGCATCAAGGTGGACTCAGCAAAAGTGGAAGTTGCGAGCAGTTGGGTTAGTCCTAAGACAATAACATAGGTTAGAAGTTATTTTGGTCTAGCAAGCTAATATCGGAGATTTACCCAAAACTTCTCGAAGATTGCAGCACCATTGAGCAGATTGACTAGAAAGGAGGTCCCATTCGTATGGAATCGATAGTGCAAGCAGAATTTTACCGAGTTAAAGAATCGTTTGGTCACGATCCCTGTGCTGACTTTACCATCAGGAAGTGGAGGTTTCATGATGTACAATGACGCCAGTGGCACTGGGTTGGGGTGTGTTTTGATGTAGCACTGGAAGGTAGTAGCTTATGCCTCCTGACAGTTAAAGGATCATGAAAAGAACTACCCCACCCATGACTTAGAGATGGAAGTAGTGGTGTTCGCTCTGAAGATCTAGAGACATTATTTGTATGACGAACAATTTGAAGTCTTCACAGACTACAAGAGCCTGAAGTACATTTTCTTGCAGAAGGATTTAAACTTGAGACAGAGGAGATGGGTGGAGTACATCAAGGACTATGATTTTAACTTGTCGTACCACCCGAGTAAAGCGAACGTGGTCGCAGATTCACTAAGCAGGCACACCCAAGTCATGGCTAGTTTGATGATCAAGGAATGGCACCGGATGCAAGAGTTGGTTGAGTGCAAGCCATGGAAGCGGACTCAGGGTATAGTGAGGACTCTGTTGGTGAACCTGTATGTTCGTCCGAAGATGGTAGAAGCCATCATCACTGCCTAGCAATTAGACCCCTTCGTTAAGGACACCTGGTAGAAGCTGGAGACGAGAACAACGCCTTATTTCTCAGTTGGCATGGACGATGGGATGAGGTACGATCTCTAATTGTATGTGTCTCCAATAGAGGAGATAAAGAAGAGTTTGCTAGATGAGGCTCACAGGTCCAGGTACACAGTCCACCTAGGAGGCACCAAGATGTATAAAGACTTAAAGAGAAATTTTTGGTGGCCTAGGATGAAGAGAGAAATAGCAAAATTTGTGGCAAAATGCGCAACTTGCCAGATGGTTAAGATAGAGCATCAGAAGCTCGGAGGAACTCTACAACCCCTGGATATTCCAATCTGGAAGTAGGAGCATGTGTCGATGGATTTTGTCACAAGATTACCCAAAACCAAAAGAAAGAATTATTCAATCTGGGTAATCGTTGACCGGCTCACCAAGTTAGCACACTTTCTGCCTATCAGGATCAGTCTTCCCTTGCCGTAGCTAGCAGAACTATATGTGTTAGAGATAGTCAGGATTCATGGGGTCTCAGTATCGACTGTGTCTGACAGAGACACCAGATTCACATCTAGATTTAAGGGAGCTTTGCAGGAGGCGTTTAGGACAGTACTGAACATCAGCATCACCTTCCACCCCCAAACAGATGGTCAAACCAAAAGGATGATCCAATCCCTAGCAGATATGCTGCAGGCTTGTGTTCTAGATTTTGGAGGTAGCTGGGAAGATCACCTGTCACTGATAGAGTTCGCCTATAACAACAGTTATCATGCCTGTATTGGGATGGCGCCATATGAGGCACTGTATGGTAGACCATGTAGGACACCCACCTATTGGAGTGAGGTAGGCGAGAGGTAGCTTGTGGGACTAGAGATAGTACAGTAGTATGAGCATAAAGTAGATCTGATCAGAAGGAGATTGCTTGCTGCACAGAGCAGACAGAAGAGCTATGCTGATCGAAGGCGTAGGCCCTTAGAGTTTTAGGTGGGAGACTTTGTCTTCCTTAAGGTGTCACCAACCAAGGGTGTTGCGAGGTTTGGTAAAAGAGGCAAACTAAGCCCTCACTACATCAGGCCATATCAGATCATCAGAAGAGTTGGTGAGGTGGCATATAAGTTGGACCTACCCCCAAAGCTAGTTGGTGTGCATAGTGTCTTCCACGTGTCGATGTTAAGGAAGTGTTTGGCAGATGCATCCTAGGTTATCCACGTATAGCCAAAAGAGCTTCAACAGGACTTATCAGTGGCAAAGGATGTTGTACAGATATTGGACAGAAAAGAGCAAGTCCTTAGAAACAAAACTATTCCTCTGGTGTTGGTTCAGTGGCGATACCATGGAGCAAAGGAAGCAACTTGGGAGCATGAGTCAGACATCTATGCACGATACCCCCACCTAATTGATTAGATGAGAATTTCGAGGACAAAATTCTTTTAAGTGGGTAGGATATAATATCTAAGCTCAGAATAGGAAGACCGCGTGTAGGACGCACGGTGGGGACGCATGTCTGACATGCGCAAGTCTCCCAAGAGATTTCCAGAATGATGTAAGCTTGTACCCATGCATTTATATTAAAAGTGAATGGGATATGGATTTCAATGCTTGATTGTGCACTCTTCTCTTTGATGTTTATCCCTAGACTTTGTATGCCTACGTATGTTGGTATCCCATACCATATGCATATGTGTATACTTGCACAGTGAGTGTACAGTTAACCGCCACCCAACACTGTGCTCCTGTACTCTACCATCGTCACCTTCCTCCCATACCCTGCGAACGGCACTGCCCGAATCTCACCATGCCTCGCTAGTAGTTGCAGGTGATTGAAAATGACGACAGATCGGCTGAAATAAAAGGGAGGAGAAGGGCTGGTGTGGGAGGCATCTAAAGAAGTGAGGAGAGTGTGTGGGACCTAAGAAGGGAGAAGGGCATCAGAAAGCTTGCGGTCGCGTCAGAGAAGGGAAGGAATACCAGCAACCCATCACAGAGTACTCAATCCCTTCCTCCTCCTTTGTTTCTATTAGTTTCCATGCGCAATCATGGATGCAAATCAAATTAAAAACCACAGAAATGAGTAGATTGGCATGAAAGCTAGGATTGGTAATGATCCAATGAATTATTGGGAATTACGAAACATTTTCTTGTAATTGTTTTGTATATGAAGCTATAGTAACTTTTAGTGATGTTCTGAACTTCCTAATTTAATATCTTGAGACCACATATCAGATTAAGAAGAAACTTGTCCCAAAATGTAGTAGACTCAGAATCCTTCAAGATGAGTATTTATGCGTATTTTTGCAGTGGCCAAAGATGGGTCCGCCTGAAGCTCCCAATTGGGGTGATTTTTCTAGCGACCTGATCTAGATTTACTGTAGGTACGTGGACCGTGTGCCGAATGTGTGAATTAGATGCGTGGACGGGATGCATGGGTCTCACAAGCATATTTCCCATAAAGGATAAAACACTTGATGAAGATCGTAATTTGCAACGCCCCAAACTTGGGCACATTACCTAAATCATAGTATCATAAGCAAAATTACACTAATTACAGTAAAAAATATATAACTGTAACTGAGGCTCACCTTCAGGAATCAATGTACGGCTTGAAGCTCTGACTCCATCACTGGAACTCGACTGCACTCAATTTACACTTGAAAACAAACAAGCACGTGTGAGTGACATCTAAGTCACCTAGTACGTGCCCCAAACACGTAAAACCACAAAATCTCTGTAAAACCACTAAAATTCAGCTTTTTAATTTTCAAGGCTTGGTTTTCTTTTGAAAATCCTCTTTTCCTTTTAAAACATCATTTCTTTTTTCGTTTTTTTGAAATCACATGGGAATTTGATCCCAAGTCCAAACTCTTTTCAAAACCCATCTTTCTTTTCTTTTCAAAACATTTGGAAATTTGTTCCAAATCAAATTCACTTTTAGAAACACACATTTGCATTTTCTTTTGAAAGCATTTGGAAATCATTTTCCAAAACATGTCCTTTTCTATACCTGGGATTTCTTCCCAAAACCAAAATCACTTTCAAACATCATATTTCTGACCAGATCCAGCCTAAAACGCAATGCCTCTCAGCTCAAAACCAAAATCATACATACTGGCTGGTAACTGGTTAAAACACCAATTCTTATTTTTATTCTAGGATTTTAGGACCATTCACATGTCCAATTCTAGACAAACCACATTTCTTTTGATTTCTTGAAAATCACATTCTTTCTCATTCATTTCCAATTTTCTTTACTGATGTTACCTTGATCAGGGGTAACCAGGCACACAAGTAGTAGGCGAGGACATCATTTCCTCTACCTCCCTGCACTGTCGGGTGAAATTCCCTAAACGGGATGCCATCGCCTCTGCCAACCAGCCTCAATCTTTTTCATATATGCACGTGGATACGTCTTTGTTTGACGCCCCATCGGTGACCTGAACAACTAGGTACAACGACCTTGCCTCAACCTACACCATCGGTGACCCGAACAACTACGTTCAATAACCTAGGCTCAGCCCACACCGTCACGAGCTCAGTGACCCGAACAACTACGTTCAATAACCTAGGCTCAGCCTACACCGTCACGAGCTCAGTGACTCGAACAACTAGGTACAACGACCCAAGCTTAGCCTACACCATCTGTGACCATGCTAGTGGAACCCTTGCACGGCTCTCCTCCTACCGGGTGCGTGGAAACACTCGAGGTGACCTGATATGGTCACGGCGAAGATGGTGAATCCGAAGGAAGAGACTAAACCCGGAAACACCAAGGGAAGATAAAAAGGATAAGGAAATAAGTCGCCACCTAGCCTTTTAATGGAAAGATGAGGAAAATCAGGAAGCATAAGAAAATCGAGAAGCAAATAAGATGCAGAATGTATGTGTGCTCCGTACTTAATGGATATAATGCACAAATGAATGCAAGCCAGAGAAAGGGTAAGGATTCTGGTTACACATGGGGAAGGGGTTAGGCACCCCCATGCACCTGAGATAAATCGATCTTTCTAGGTTTCCCTATTGTCAATGGTCTTTGGATGTATGCATGCTTATTCTATATGCCCATGCTAAATACAACTGAAAACATGCCAAATCAAAGAGAAAAGTGAAATAAAGGGAAAAAGTTAATCCGAGGGTCAAATGTAGGCATTGAGAATGCCACTTTACTGTACGCCCTTGGGCAATGAGGAAAATCATGAAAATCGAGAAATTCTCGGAAAGCGTCTCGCAAATCAATGGAAATTAAGATAAATCCGAGAAATTCAAAAAGGAGAAAATAATCCTCATTTCGGGACAATGTCGGCTTTGTGAAGCCTTTTACTGTATGCCTCGGGCGATGGAAAGCCAAAACAAGTCTAAAGGTGAAATCGCAGAAAATCCGGGAAGCGATGAGAATACCAAGCTAGAAACAAGCTAGGAATGCCTACATAAAAGCAAGAAAACTTGCACGGAAAAGATGTGAAAAGATATGCAAAATGCAAGTGTGAGTGCAAATACGAAAATTCTAGGGGTTTTCTTCCTCGGTCCCGAAACAAGGATTATTTTCCCCTTTTTGATTTTCTCGGATTTCTGCTGTTTTACGAGACGCTTTTCGAGAATTTCACAATTTTCACGATTTTCCTCATCGCCCAAGGGCATACAGTAAAGCGGCATTAACAATGCCTACATTTGACCCTCGGATTAACTTTTTTCCCCCTTCGACTTCGATTTGGCATGATTTCAGTCATCTTCATACATGAGCATATAGAATAAGCAAGCATGCATTTTAGCAGACCATAGACAGTAGGAAGCCTAGAAAGACCGAGTTTTCTCTGGCGTATGGGGGTGCCTAACCCCTTCCCCATGCATAACCAGAATCCTTACCCTTTCTCTGGCCCACATTCATTCTTGCATTATCCATTAGGCACGGAT
>JAMKQA010089810.1:0-14913 GCA_024699735.1 Posidonia australis
TGGGGAGTAGCAGATTCAGGCTTTCAGGTTAGTCACTTTTTGCTTGCTTCTAAGGCTTTGGCTTCACATGTCTGCTTATTAGCTTGCTTGTGTTTGTTCACTCATTTAGCATGCCTTTCACGCTTTCTGTTACACATTTGTTCTGTCGCTACACTTGCATGCCACATGTTTTGCCTTTTGATGTGATGGATGTTTTCTTTTCACAATCATGATGCCACGACTCTCACACAAGCCTTTTGATTGTTGTCTGCTTGTTTGTTTGCCTTACTTGTGTGTTTTCTTCCCCTTTCGCATTGGACATGATTAGGAGAGTAGAGACATGTTTGCTTTCCCCTTCTGGTTTAAAATAAACACACAAACTCAAAGAAACAATTAATAAGGCAAAACTAGAGACCAATTCAAACTCTTTCCCCTCTGGTTAATAAAACGCTAATAAAAGACACAAAAGCATATCGCATGATTGATCATATAGGGCATGCATATTCTCCTCTAAGTTCATCTACAGTTTGCGAAGGACAATTCTGGTAACCTGTACTATAGCTTTCGCATAGGGCATGTTACTAGTTTGTCCTCCCTTGTCTGGGGTTGTGTCGATGTTAGTAGAGCGTACAACTACATGCTACTGCAAGAGATGGGGCCACCAACGCACCACCCGTTCACTACCTGTGCTTTGGCCAAGATTTAGAGTGGGGACCTTACTTTCTAGCCTGATTTCGAGACCCATTTACCCATGTGTGATCCCAGAGTAGACAGCCTGGTAGGACACACTAGATTGGTCAGAGAGAGCATAATAAACGCATTCATGTGCATGAATGTCATTCACGCCACTTTAATAACTACATCTCATTGCTGGTTTTAACACCGACAATTTTCTTTTTTCCAAGATAGAGCATGAGTTCCTTAGCTAGTGCTCGAGCGTTCTTGCCTTGATTCACTTATTTGCGCCACTTCGTTGGTTGATCATCTTCTCTCGGGTTATTCGTCACTTTGATGATAGTTCGTCCTAGGATTAATCCTCTCATTTGCCACTGTAGTCCCAAACGCACCCGTTCTCGGTCAGCCATGGCCCAGCACACCAGCGAGCCTCTCCCCACTGCTGTTGCTCAAGAGGGTACTGCATTTTTAGTCCCTCCTACCCTTACTATGACTTTAGCTGTTCATTCTGTCTCGTTCGTGCATCACGAAGGTTCTGTCCCTTACACTATAGGACATCCACAGACCTTGGCTGATTTGGAGTTAGGCATTGAGTTTATCTCAGTGATCGTTGCTCGGGTTCCAGATGTATCACTGATGGCCTTGCTCCCTCAAGGCCCTTTCTCTTTTAGCACTCAACCCACTACAGCGTCATCCCTTGCAGGCTCCCTACCTTTAGGGCAATCTGTATCCATTCTCTCTTTGACATCCGGGCGTTTGACTGTGCCACCCCTCACTATCCTTGAGGGATCTCCTGCCACATTGGTAGAATATTTGTTGGCCCTCGCCTAGAAGTTCAAGGGCATGACCTTTGCTATCAAATCTGCTATGGACCCCACCATTCCTATGGTTCCCCGGTAGCCTGCTCCAGTGTTCCAGGCATCACCTTCTTCAACACCGCTTCAGCCCTCACCCCAGCTCCTCACAGTACCCATGTTAGGGGTGGCATCACTGCCACAGACACACCACCTCAGTGCACAGCATTCTACTCCAGCATCTGGTGGCCAGCCCCTCGGGTTGGCTGGAGTATAGCATTTACAGAGCTTGTAGCCTAACATCGTACCGTAGTAGTAGTTGTTGCTCCTACATTCAGCACCTACTACTACACAGCTTTTTGCTCATCCTCCACCCACGCATAATCAAGTTTAGGCACCTTCATTCCCACAATCACATCTAGCACTTCTACACGGATATGCTGGCCATCATGCCACAGCACCAGGAGGCACGATGGTGGACCCAAAGGAGCACTTAGGTGCGACCCATAAAGCATATGCAATCGTTCTCCCTATTATATCACCCTCGTTGGCAGTAGCTCCAGATACCCTCCACACTAGGGTGGGCGATCTTGAGAGATCACTTCGGCAAGTGCAAGGATACGACTGTCAACCTTATGGATTCCGGGACCTTTGCTATTTCCCAGAGGTGACACTCCCACCACATTTCCAAATCATGGATTTTGAAAAATATAACGGTAAGGGTTGCCCCATTCCACACCTTAGGGCATATTACGAAGACCTCACTCAGCTCCAAGCTGATAAGAGGCTGCTGATCCACCTTTTTTAGAAGTGTCTCACCGGTCCAGTCCTCAAATGGTTCATGTCGCTTGACATGGGCTCGATCAAGACTTGGAACAACCTCTCACAGGCGTTCATGGACCAATATGCCTTCAATCTTGACTTGGTCCCAAAGAGAGAGGATCTTTTGGCCACCAGGTAGAAACCCCACAAGCCGTTTAGGGTGTACATCGGTTGCTGGTGCACCTTGGCCTCGCAAGTGAGAGATAGACCCTTCGATGAGGAGTCTATCAAAATTATTATTCGAGGCACGTAGCCAGATGTTGGGGCTCTGTTGAGCATTCCGCCTGTCACTACCTTTGCATCCTTGATTCGGGCAAGTGCATGTGTAGAGTGCTCCCTTTGCAGTGGCTGCTTTCCTGCATTCGCCACCTTTGCCAAGCAAACCACATCTCCAGATCACCATAAGAGTAGCAACACTTGTAAAGACGCTGACACCAGTTACCCTAAGTGGTGGGATCCTCCCAAGCCTGCTGTCGCATATGTAGGGTCACCCGCCATGCCCGTCAATGTGGTGAACCAACTGGGCCCGAATCAATTAGTCTATGCACCTGCACCTAAGGCACCGTGCACGCCACAAATCACCACCATTTCCTCATTGGTGTATCCCGCGGCACCGGTCCAGCAAGGACCCCGCTAAGGGTAGAGATAGCCTTAGCGTGCTACACGACAGTACACCCCACTTGTTGAGCAACAGAGTGCTGTCCTCCCCAAGGTGGTGTCACTCCTAAACCTTCCAGAGGTTCGTCCCCCATCGAACCCTCTTTCGGTGTGGTACAACACGATCCTCCACTGCAATTTCCATCGTTGCGTGGGTCTTTCAATGGATAATTGCATGGCTCTTCGGATTAACATTTAGGACTTGATTGACTATAAGTTCATCGTCATTGACACCCCAGGTGGCACACATTGCACCAACACCACCACCTCCACGGGCACAAGCACCACCACCCTATCCCAACATTGTCAACCAGCCCATGCCTACACATAACAACTCAACAGGCATTGAGGCCTCAAAAATCCATTTCCTTTCTCCCTCTGGGTCTACGACATCCGTAGTAGACTCCTTTGATCTGATACATACTATTAATGAGCCTTTCCCTACTCGTCTTTATTGTTTGAGCCGTGTCGATTCTGAGTCAGCATTCCACATGATACGGCTGACCGCAAGGGCAGAGCGTACTGCCGCAATGTCGACCGCTCACTCTAGGGTGCCCATTTGTCTACTCACCTGACCCGTGCCTATTCATCTTGTCCAGCATCATGTCCAACATCCTGTCTAGCATCCTATTTAATCAGACCACCTCTCAGCCATTCCCGTATCAGTGCCACTGGAACTGGCAGCACGTACCCCTTTAGTCATTCACTTGACGTGAAACACCCACCGTGTACCATATGATTATGCCATAGAGATGTGTGTAGAGGTGACCAAGTCAAGGAGGGTGTATAGGCTACTAGTGCCAGCGGCCCAACCTGATTGTTCAACATCTTTCCTTCATCAACTAGCTACTCAACCTTCTAGGACGGCCCCTTGTTCAGTTCCTACCACTTCGACTAGGCAGGAGCAGCCCTGTGCCGACATTACATCTCAACTAAAGAAGGTCAAGGCTAACATCTCTATTTGGGATCTCATCCATACTTCATATGAACATCGAGAGGCCTTCCTCAAGGTCTTTCAGGTTGCTCATATCTCCCCCACCATAGAACCGTCCACTCTAGAGAAAATGGTGGGCATGATCGCAGAGCCTCACATCAGTTTTTTCTCTAGCGAGGAATTACATCTAGTAGGAGTTAATCACAACCAACCCCTGTTCATTACAGTGCATTATCAGAGCTTTTGAATTCCACTCACCTTGGTTGATAACAGCACGGGCCTAAACGTCTTCCCTTTGCGCACAATAAATAAAATCAGATTGAAAGCCGAGGATATCATACCAGTTATAAAGGGAATGACGACTTTTGATAACACGCATCACGACGTGCTAGGGATATTGGTTATTCCTCTCACCATAGGGACTGTAGTATTCGACGTCGAATTCTATATTGTGGATTTAGAGCCTTCTTTCAATCACCCGCTTGGGCACCCTTGGTTGCACAAGCATTAGGTGATCCCCTCGACCCTCCATCGAATGGTTAAGTTCCGCTAGGGCAACGACATAGTTGTTGTTGTAGGCACCCTGATTTTGAAGTCAATTGGCAACAGGCTCCTCTGGAAAGATGCTCTTGTTGCGACCACTAAACCTAAACCCTAACTCCACTAAAACCCTAAACCCTTAAGTCCATTCAGGCCCACACAAGCCTACTCTGACCTAATCAAAATTAAAACCAAACAAAACTCATTTAAAACATTTAAAATCCAAATTAATCAAACAAAAACTCCAATCAAAACTAAAACCAAAACAAATCCACATAAAAACATTTAAATTCCAAATTAATCAAGTAAAAAACCTAATTAAAACCAAAATTAAATAAAATCCACTTGAAATCCAAATTAATTAAGTTAAAACCCTAAACAAGCAAAATTCAATAAAATCCATTAAAATTGAATCTAATTAAAAAGAAATCCTAATTCAAACAAAAAATCAAGAAAAAAAATTAAATCAAAATCAAAATTAAATCCCATGTAAAACCAATTAAATCAAAATTTTAATTAAATCCCCCATTAAATCAAGTAAAAATTAATTAAATCTAAATTTAAAAGTAATCAAATCAAAAACCAAACCCAAAATCCTAATTAAAAATCCAAAACCCTAATATAAAAACACTTAATTAAACTAAAAACCCTCATTTAAACTCAAAACTCTAATTAAAATCCAAAAACACTAATTAAACTAAAAACCCTAATTAAAATCAAAAACCCCTAAATTAAATTCTAATTAAAACACAAAAACCCTAATTAAACTAAAAACCTTAATTAAAACCCCAAAAAACCTAATTAAAATCAAAACCCTAAAACCATAAAGTAATTAAAATCCTAAAAACCCCAAAGTAATTAAAACCCTAAAAAAAGACGTAATTCAAAACCAATTAATTAAACCATAAATCACAAAATCAAGAAATTAATTAAAATCATAAAACCCAAATAAAAACCTAAAATCAAAACCCTAAAATCCCTAAAAAAAATCCCAAAATAAAAAACAAAAAAGAAAACCCTAAAACAAAGCCCAAAACACAGGCCTAATTCAGCCCAATGCAAGCTATTTAAGCCCTCAATCAGAAAACTTAAATAAAGCCATAAATAATTCCGACGACCCTCGCGATCTCCAGTGCCATCTCCGGCAGCGTCCTGCGATCTACGGCAGCACCCCGTGATCTCTAGTGATTCCCCAACAACCCCTGCCAACTTGCGCCCGATCCAATGCCATCCCAACCTTGGGGAGGAGGATTGACGGCTCCGAGATGCTCGCTGCCGACTGAGAAGGGGCCTGGCCTTTGCAAGTGTGTTTCAGCCCCCAAAGAGCCCCAGCACACAAACCACCAGAAGCCTAGCAATCCCCCACCTTCAGAGCTCCCTTTCTAGCCTATTTTCACCTTCAAAATCCCTAGACCTCTGGAATTGGAGCACCGTCGATAGCCCCGCAGGAGAAACACGCCACATTAGGTAATCTCTTCCACTATTTTTAGCTCTATGGCATGCCCCATTAGGTCTAAAGGACTCCCCTACTTCTTTTAGTCATGATTCGCTGGAAGGGGCCCCCTGTTTGCTGTAGCCACCGCCTCCCATGGGCCTTTCCTCCTTCCTTCCTCCTCTTCCTCCTTGGGTCCCCGTCGATCGGGAGTCGATCCTTTAGCCTCCTATGACCAGGAACGACATCGCCGTCGCTCCACACCGTCAATCACTGATCGCCACTGTAGAAGCTACTGGAAGCTTCCAGACGCCCCCACTGCTCATGACCACCTCCATAGGACCTACCTTCTTGTCGGAGACCCCCTTAGCCTATCGTGCATCCCCCGCAACCACCAGAGTGGAGCCCTCGCCACTACAACTCTAGCCGCTAGCGCTAGAGGTGGGAGGATCACCTCAAACCTCTCCAAATCCCGCCGTCACCACCACGAGCCTCCATGCGCTACTCCGATGATCCTCCGACCCGCACCTCAACCTTCCCATCTCTGGAGCACCTCCAGCCACTCCGCTATTATCTTCTCCAGTGTCAACAGCCGCTCACTGGAGCCAAAGGTGGGGGAGGCATCTCAAGCCTCCCCAGTCCTACACACCGCCCTTGGAAGCTCTACTGTGCTTCCCTCCAGCCTCTTTGGCTGTCACTAGAGCCCTCTAGTTGCTGCACTCCCGTAGAGTCATCGTGGGAGATCTTGTCAGAGCAGGAACGCCGGCGATCTTCCGATGATCTTCAAAGAATAGTCTCTTTAGTTTAGGTCTAGTTAGTTTTAGGATGTTATAGTTAGGTCATTAAATCTTCTTTTTAAGTCCTTTTTATATTTACGCCCTTGTAGTTTTAAATAATTTTTGTTTCTTTATTTCGTTTCTACAAAAATTTGGCTTGTTAGGACACCCCTAGATTGTGAGACAGCACATACTAGAAGCATTCATGCATCTGCATTCATGCCACCATAAGCACTACATCTTTTCTAACTTGATTCCTATTGTTTTTGAATACCAACAGTACCGGTCAATGCGTGAGTTCCTTAGCCAGAGCTCGAGGTTTTTCCTTTCGCTAATACCTGGTGCGACCCCATTTTTGACCACATCTCTCGAGTTATTCATCACTTTTGACGATAGCTTGTCCTAGGATTCACCCTCTTGCTCCCAGCCGCAGTCCGATTTGTACCCGCTCATGAACTGCCATGGCCGAGCAAGCCAACGAGCCTCATTCCTTTATGGTCCAGGAGGAGGTCCCTATTTCATCCTACCCTTCCTTTGTATCAGTCCTTGTCATCACTGCCGCCTCTACCTTTGCCTTAGCACTTGGAGGACCTCCACCATCCTTGTACTGTGTCCTTGTGGCTACTTTGCCTTCGAGACCGTTATCTTGGTCATCTACTGCTTTTGGGGCCCCAACTTTTGAGTCTGTTCCCATGACCTTCCCTCAGACTCCTATCACTGCTCCTTCTCAGGATTATGAGTTTCCTAGCACCTAACCGACTGCGGCTATTTCTATAGTAGCTTCACCCTAGTTTGAACAGTTGGGTTTTCAGCTTCCCGACTCCTCTTCCCCTTTTCTGACTCCATCTTTTGGAGCCAAGAGTGACGATTCTGTGACCACGTAGCTGCAACAAATGTCGGCCCTTGCCCAGCAGTTATAGGGATTGGCACTGGCACTCCAACTCTTTTCAAGTTTGTCCTTCTTGACTCCCGAGTTGCCTTTGCAACCAACTTTAGGACCACATGTTGCACCCATTGCACCACCTCCACAGCCGTCACCATCCTTTGTCTTCTCGGCAGTAGGGGCATCAACATTGCCTTCTACAACACAACTTCAGCACCCTACACAGCATGAATCTCCATTGTCTGGTGGCCGGCCTTCTAGGCTGGCTAGAGCACATCTAGCCATGAGCATAGTCCCGAGGCCATCCCTATCCAATAGCTCTTGCACCTGCATTCTGCACCTCCTATAGCACCACCCCTTGCCTTATCTTCACCCCTATACCAGACACAAGCTTCTTCTTTTGTACCTTAGCCCATAGCACCCATGCATAGGTACACAGGCCATCCTACTGTAGCACCAGACGGTGGAATGATGGATCTGGGGAAGCCATTAAGGGTGACCCATAAGTTGTACGTGACACCTACATCAGCTACACAATCCGCGACCGTAGTAGCTCTGGACGCTCTCCTTGCGAGGGTGAACAATTTGGAGTGGACACTCCAACAAGTGCAGGGTAGGGACCGCCGATCCTACCAATTCAGGGACCTTTGTTATTTCTTAGAAGCGACTCCTCATCCGAACTTTCATATCCCAAAATTCAAGAAATATAATGGTAAAGGCTGCCCAACTTCACACCTTAAAGCCTATTGCAGATACCTCGCCCAGCTCCAAGCTTACGAGAGGCTGCTCATCCGCCTGTTCCAGAAGAGTCTTACGGGGCCAGCGTTGAAATGATTCACTTCCCTTGACATGGCCACCATCAAGACTTGGGACGACCTCACACAGGCGTTCCTCGAACAGTATTCCTTTAACCTCGACTTAGTCCCAAAGCGGGAGGACTTGGTCGTAGTTAAGCAGAGGCCCCATGAAACATTTGGGGAGTATGTTGGACGATGGCGATCCTTGGCTTCACAAGTAACAGATAGACCCTCTAATGAGGAGTCTATTGAGATTATGTTTCGAGGGGCACAACCAACAGTTGGGGCTCTGCTTAGCAAATAGCTAGTTACCACATTTTTAGCTTTGCTTCAGGTGGGTGTGCATGTTGAGAGTTAACTACGCAGCGGTAATTTTATGGCAGTCTCTGCATTTGCCAAACAGGCCACTTCCTCACGTAGTGGCACCTGCAGCAGCAATAATAACAACAGCTCCAATGCCAATCCACCCAAGAGGCGAGATCTCTATAAGAATATAGTCTCTTCCATTAGATCCCCTGCTGCACCAGCAAATGTCCATCCGTCGCCTCAGCGCCAAGTAGTCTATGCACCTACACCCACACCTAGAGCACCTCATGCATCACACATCACTCCCACCACCACTCTAGTTTACCCTACCCCATCGGTTAGGATGCGCCTGCCATTGGCACATCCACAATCGAAGCGACAACGCCGTGACAAGCTCCACTATACTCCATTGGTGGAGCCATTGTGCATGGTTTTCGCAAAAGTCGCATCCCTTTTGAGGTTGCTTGAGATTCGCCCGCCACCAAGTCCACTTCCTACATGGTATAATACAAACACGTCATGCAATTTCGATCGAGTCGTAGGCCACTCGACGGACAATTGCCTCACACTGAGGGACGCTATCCAAGACTTGATTGACCAAAAGGTCATCGTGATTAGCACGCAGGCGGCAGGCCCAGTGCTCGCATCAGCAGCTGCACAAACACCCCCAGCACATTCCAATATAGTTAGCCAGCCTTTACCATAGCATTCTGCCCCGGGAGCATCAGGTCCCTCGGGAGTCAATTCGATTTTTCCGTTTGAATCTATCTCATCTTCTATTTGTCCTACTAATCTAATTCATGATGTATCATCTCCTTTTCCACGTCAGTTGTATTGATCCTTCCTCAGGGGTTCCGAGGAGTCAGTTAGTGTGATTCGTCCTACTGTTAAGTCAAAGTACATTATGGCACCCCTATCGTACATCCACAACCACATGCACCAATTTGTCTACAAGCTTGGCCACAATCTAGACCAATCTAGCCACTAACACCTCAGAGTTACCAAGTTCCATATCCTCCAGCCATACCAGTATAGTTAGTAGCCTGTCCCCCGTTGCTGTCACCCTCACTCATGACACGCATCGTGTTCTGTACAATTATTCCACAGAAATGTGTGCAGAGGTAACACGATCGTGTAGGGTGTACAAACTTCCAGCACCCAGACCAAGTCCTCCAACACCGAGCCCCATCCACTCAGAAGCTCAACCATCTAGAGCTTCACCCGTTCATATCACAAATAGCTAGCTCCTATCTAGTTACAAGTTCAATCCTCAAGACCACCCACACCAAGAATAGCTTCACCCATTCATATCACAAATAGCCAACCTTCAGCAGACATAACCGCTTAGCTTAAAAAAGTTAAAGCTAACATTTCAATTTGGGACTTGATTCACACCTCAACCAAGCACAGGGAGGCCTTCCTTAGAGTCTTCCAAGCAGCCAATGTGTCCCCAACCATTGAGCCAGCTACCCTTGAAAATATGGTGGGTATGATAGTGGCGCCATAAGTGATCTCCTTTTCAAGCCAGGAATTGCCACCATCGGGAACCAATCATAATTCCCCCTTGTTCATCACTACACAATACCGAAGCTTTCACATCCCTCTCACGTTGGTAGACAACGAAGCAGGTTTAAATTTTTTCCCCTTGCATACGGCAAGTGCAATCGGATTCAAGTCCGAAGTCATAATACTAGTAGTGAAAGGGATGATGGCATTCAACAATACGCACCACAATGCACTTGAGATCCTGATCATTTGTTTGACCATCTGTCCAGCCCACTTCGACGTAGAATTCGACATCATTGACATTGAACCTTCCTTTAATCTCTTGCTTGGATGCCCTTGGCTTCACAAGCATCAAGTCATTCCTTCAACTCTCCATCGTATGATCAAGTTCTGCTGGGACGACAACGTTGTTGTTGTCATGGCAGAAGACCTGGAGAAGGTTGAGGCAGTCTCTGCAGTAGCTCCACAAACTGTCCACTTTGAGCCCAAACCCTCTGATGTTCTGTACCGTGTCAACCGGTTCGAGCTGGTCAAATTCATTCCTACTTTTGAGCGTGTTAGTCATCTGGTCGTTCGCAATATCCCCCGTCTGATGGTCGATAATTTGTGTCGCAAGTGGGGATATGAGAAAGGAACCCCCCTTGGGCGATACGACCAAGGAATCACCGAGCCAAACAAGGTAGAAGAATGGAGAGAGCATGAAGGATTGGGATACAAATGTCAATACCAGTGGAAGAGATCCCTGCACTACTGTAAGTCTCCAAGGATGATCATTCCCCGCGATTTGACTAACTTCACCAGTGCAGGTGTCTTGGATCCAAACTAGAGTCCATTCACAGTTTCATTGTCACAATCACCAACAGTTTGGATTTGTCCAGAAGAGTTTTATCCAGAGAATGATCAATCACAGTCAGAGCAGATTATTGAGCAGACCTGTCAGTAGTTCCAGAATTGTGCCGTGTTGTAAGAGTTAGAATAGTCAACAGTGTCTCAGACAGCAGCAGTGCAAGATCTAGATCAGAAGACAAACTCAGAGAGTAGCCTGACAGATGACACGGTTTGAGATTTGGACATTTTGTTCCAAGAATAGTTGGAGGTGCGCCCGAAAGACTTAGCAGAGCATAGAAGAGTCAGGAAAGGAAAAGAAGTTGTTTCACCATCCCAGTAAGAATCACCAATACCACCACGGGACCAAGTTTCAATCATAGTCCTTCAGTCAAAAAAAGAGTGTGCTAGACCAATGGAGTAAATCTCCTGTCAGCATGGAGGCGGGTCTAGCTAGTACTGACAGTTTAGGCCTCACCTTAAGGGTAAGGAGCAAAACAAACAACCTGAGCTAGGCTCAAGAGGTAGTATAAGCGATGACAATCTTATCAGTCAGTAGTAGGACAACCTCCAATAGGCAACAACTTTTGTATATATTATGGAAAATACAAAAAAATAATCAAAAAACCCAAAAAAAATTGAAAATCCCAAAAAATCAAAAATTGTATATAATGATGCATCAACCTCAGAAGTAGGGAGCCCTAGGTCCTCCGTTGGCCCAGACAGGTGAGTTGTAGAAGAGGTCGCACAATGCCATTACAAGAATACAAAGTCACTATGGCCTGAATTCTCCACTTCTCACCTCTGCGAGCCCCTCTATCTTTCTAGAATTCTCCCTCGCTCTGAAATTCTCTATTTTTCTCTCCCGAAGAAAATACCTTTAAACCTCTGCCTCTACTGCTCCTTTTATAGGTGGAAAACTTCCAACGACCCATTGTAACAACCCCCTCACTCTCTAACAGACCTAACAGCCTAACTACCTCACTAACGAACTAACCACTCCCCTATCAGACTAATAGCCCCAACTGCTGTCTCCTTGCTCGCCAACAGAGATCAACGGCGACTCCCGTTCATCCAGCGGCTCTGGTTCGAGGAGAGCTCAAGCTCGAGGAGTATGGCTGCTGGTCAGTCAGCATGGATTAGTGGCTCAATGGCTGGTTCGTGTGGTGTTGACTCGAATCTGTAAAGGAAAAAGATGGGTTTCTAAGGTGAAGGATAATAAATGTAAATGGAGAGGAGGAGATAGGTTGTTGGGTTGGAAAAGAAGAAAATGGGTTGAATTGTTGCATTGTGGGCCTTGTGGGCTTTCATGGGCCTAATTAAGCTTGATGGACCTAAGTAGGCTTCCATGGGCCTAATTGGGCTTAATGGGCCTCAAGTGAATTGCTTGGACTCAATGGAATTAAATGGGTCTTCATGGGCTTTAGTGGGCCTTGATGAGCTTTGGTGGGATTAATGGGCTTTGCGCATGTCCAGTGCGGCTGCATGGTGCGCCTGTCTGGTGCGCCAGACAGGTGCGCCAGTGAAGTGCGTCTGTCTGGTGCGCTAGACTGGTGTGCCTTCATGGACCTAATTAGGCTTGATGGACCTAAGTACGCTTCCATGGGCCTAAATGGGCCTAAGTGGGCCTAATTGGGCTTAATGGGCCTCAAGTGAATTGCTTGGACTCAATGGAATTAAATGGGTCTTGATGGGCTTTGGTAGGCCTTAATGAGCTTTGGTGGGCTTAATGGACTTTGCGCATGTCGAGTGCGGCTGCATGGTACGCCTAAGAGGTGTGCTTGTCTGGTGCGCCAGATAGGTGTGCCAGTGAAGTGCACCTGTCAAGTGCGCCAGACAGGTGCGCTAGAGAGGTGTGCCTGCATGGCCCTGGATCACGGCTCAGACCATTTACTGCTCGGTTTGGCGTTCTCTGTCTTTGGGATTAAACCAGGGTTTGAGTTCATTTGTGATTAAAAGCCCAGCTACCACAATTCCGGCCTGTAGACCTGCAAAACTGGGGTGTCTACAACAAGCGACGGCGGATCATTTGGCCGACCTACCTTTGCCAATATATCAGCCACTGCAAACACAATTTCCAGATGAAGACATCCTATTTGCAATGGGTGATACAGAGTTGAAAAATCCTTAAGATGAGCAGCAATGGTGTCTATACTTTGATGGCACAGTCAATAAAAGAAGAAGAGGTATCGGTGCAGGTTTAGCAATATCGTAGGGATAGCTAATTCCCTTTGCAAGGAAGTTGACATTTGAATGCACCAACAATGAAGTTGAATACGAGGCATGCATCCTTGGATTACAGGTGGCACTAGAACAAGGTGTCTGAGAGCTTCGAGTATATGGAGATGCGATGCTAGTAATTTCATAAATTAATGGTGACAGGAAGACTAAAGACCCGAAGCTTGTATTATACCATGAGCATTTGCTGAAGCTAATTGTCGAATTCGAGGATATCAAATTTTCTTTCATTAAGTGGGCTAAGAATGCGTACGTAGATGCATCAACAACCCTGGCATCATGGCATCGCTACTAGAGGCCTAGGCAGTGGATATCTTAGTCACTTGTGTAGAGCAGCCTGCACATTGCATGCACATCCATGAAGCAGAACCAACAGCCGAATTGCCTTGGTATCATGATATCAAAGTTTTCCTGGAGTCCAACAACTTCCCATCTGGCATTTCCGCAATAGATAAGAAAACATTGATATAGTTGGCCTCTAAATATGTACTCGGGGCAGGATATTATACAGAAAATCCTACAACCAAATGCTTCTTAGATGCGTGGACAAAAAGGAGGCAGATATATTGATGTTAAAGGTTCATGCAGGCTCATGTGGCCCACACATGAACGAAGTGCTCTTGGCCACGAAAATCATGTTGTAGGGTTATTTTTGGTCCACTATGGAAACAGATTGTTGCCAATTTGTGTGGAAATGCCATAATTGCCAAGTACATGGCAACTTCATACATGCTTCCCTACAACAGCTGCATAGCATGTCGTCGCCTTGGCCTTTTTCTACTTGGAGAATTGATGTTATCGGGGCCATATATCCAGTTGCATCTAACAGGCATCGGTATATTCTTGTGGCCATCGATTATTTCACAAAGTGGGTCGAGGCGGCATCATATAAAATTGTGACAGCGGCAGCCACAGAAAAAATCATTAAGAATAACATTATTGCCAGATATGGGGTTCCACACGCCATCATATCAAATAACGGAGCTAACTTCATAGCAAGAAGAGTTGAGGATTATCTTCAAGGTTACAAAATTAGGCACCTCAGATCCTCTCCTTATCGATCGCAAATGAATGATGCCGTCGAATCAGCCAATAAAAATTTGATCAAGATTTTGAAGAAGATGGCTGAGACACACAAGGTCAGGCATGAGAAGCTTCCTTATGCATTATGGGCTTACAGGACATCAATCCGGACATCAACAGGAGCAACACTGTACTCACTTGTTTATGGTATGGAGGCAGTTCTCCCTTTTGAAGTAGAAATCCCGTCACTAAGAATTTTGAAAGAAGCAGAACTAGATGAAGCAGAATGGGTTCAAGATCGCTGTGTCCAACTAGACCTCATTGATGAACATAGATTACAGGCCCTGCACCATGTCCAATGCTATTAGAAGCGAATGGCCCAAGCATATCAGAAGAAAGTTCGACCTAGAAATTTTGTGTCGGGTGATCCAATGTTGCGCGCCATTCACCTACCTGATGCCTGAGGGAAGTTCAGGCCCAACTAGCGTGGACCATTTATTGTGAAAGAAGCCCTATCTAGAGGTGTAGTCATTCTTGAGGATATGGATCGTGCGGAGTAAATAAAGGATTAGAAAAGCAAATATGAAAGCTCAATTTGATCTCTATTTAAATTCAAGAGTTAAAATCATATTTTTCTAAAATCTATCAAATGCATGTTAAGTTATTCCTGAAATAAATCTTCAAAGATCTTTTGAAAAACTTAAAAATATATGCATAATGATAGGG
>JAMKQA010089811.1:0-21778 GCA_024699735.1 Posidonia australis
TTTAATTTCTTTTCACTTGATTAGGGTTTAAAAATCTGATTAATTAGGGTTTTATTGAATTTTAAGTTGATTTAAGTGGATTTTAGCTGGATTAAGTGGATTAGGACTTATGGTTGGATTTTTAAGTGGATTTAATTGGATTTTGTTTGATTAGGATTCTTATTAGGGTTTTATGGAATTTAGGGCAGATTTTAGCTGGATTAAGTGTTTTATTTGCTTTTCAGTGAATTTTAATGGGTTTTAGTGTTTTATTGGGTCATGTGGGCTAGTGTGGGTCTGATTGAGACGTACGTGGACTAGGGTTTTGGTGGTCGCGACCAGAGCATCAACCAGAGGAGCCTGTTGCCAAATGAGTTCAAAATTGGGGTGTCTACAGAGGGAGAGGTGTTGTAGACATTTTTCTAGTTTGTTTCACTCTTGGACTCAGATTGTCACAATGATTAATGTAGATTGCAATTGTATGTTATCCAAGAAGATGATCTCTTCTAAAGGTGGGGATTTGACGTCTCTTGTTAGATATGGCTTTCAAGCTCCTAAGATTTGGGATACGTGGTCTATGGTGCTTCAATAAATCCCTCCAAAATTTGATCTAAAGGGTAATGTTGATGGTTCTAGTACAACAAATTCATCTTGTAGTGGTGGGATTGTTTGTAATGATAGGGGACAAGTTGTTATGGCTTTCCCACATTTTTATGGGTCCCTTACCAACAATGAGGCTAAGATGAGAGCAATTTGGGATTTAATTCATAATTGCAAAGCTAGGGATTTGAGCTTATCTATCTTAGAGTCGAACTCTTTAAATGTGATACAAATGCTTAAGGGAGACACTACTATCTAATGGAAGTGCAAAAAGTGGTGCAAATTGATTCATGGGCATTGCTCCTTCTCTTCAGTATGTTTCAACCACTGTTTTAGAGAAAGCAATTTTGCAACAGATTATCTTGCAAAATAGGGTACCTTATCACAAACAAATGTATTGTATCATAGATTCCTTGACTTGCCACTGGATTTGTGTGGTCGATGCAACCTTGATAGGTGAAGGATACCTTCTATTTGTCAGAAGGGAGGATCTTCTCTTCTTGACTACTTTGTAGATGTGGTTTTCTAGCTTGTTGCTTGATGGAGTTGAGTACACGAAAAACTTCCTACTCCTTTCTCTTTTTTCAAGTATGGGTGGGTTTTTGGGATTTAAGATGGAAGTTATTCAAGCAAATCTGTATACTACTTATCTGCCACACCTAGTTATTTTTCACTTGTTCTTGTTACTTCATAGTTTTAAATTTATTTACTAGGGATGTTATTCTATAGGAATAATGGGTAGGGGGTGTACCCATGAGTATTCTGTTACTCAACCTTTGTGCTTGTAACCTTCACATCTTTAATAAAGGTAACCTTTTTATTTCCCAAATAAAAAATGGATGACATCAATGTTAATCTATCAAAGTTTATCGATTTTATGAGTGATTTATGTAATATACATACAATCCACATAATCATGTAATTAAGTACAAAGAAAAAGAGAGACATAATCACACATTCCAATTCACATAAACTTCATCTCTACCCTAGAACTAAAGACCTAGCCAAGCATGATAACAAAACCTACTGCAAAAAATGCAAGACATAATTAAGAGGAAAAATGAACTTGTATTAATAGAAACTATGATTACACCAGAGGAACTTGTAGATCGCCCAAAATACAATAGACGAAAAGAGTCTAAGCCTAAAGGTGGAAGATCCTCCTAGATATACATAAGGGGTCCTTTTATAGACTTACCAAGACTTCCTTACGTCGGAGATAAATCCAAATTCAAACTTTAAATTTCACTTTCAAATACAATATATTTCTATCTAGAGATCATAAACAGTGAAGTTTAGGTCAAAAATATCTTCCACGGGCACCTAGGAGGCACTGGTTCAATCAGGTGTTTGGGAGGTTTGTCTACGTCGACCAAGATAAGCTCTAATTTGATCAATTCATTAGCTAATCTTTTTCCTAGTATTGAAGCATGTGGAGAATGTGAATTTGACCTCTCAATGTATTTCTAGAATTCTCCATGCAAAAATCTCTTTTTTTTTGGCACATTTATTCTTTTTCCCCTCTTTTTTCTAAATTCTTTCTAAGTCCCCAAGTTCCTGCAAAATTTACACAAAACACCTCGAGTAGCATTATTTAGATACAAAATAGATAAATATGAGACCTGAAATATGTAACAATAATATACTCATCAGATCGTGAATGAGTAACATGGAGCTATGGCAAAAGCAATGAGGATGAGGCCTAAGATGAGTTATCATCAGAGGTGACAGATAGCCTAGAGATTAATGGTAGAAAATGTAAGTGGCAAATGGGTGCCTGTGAAGGGAATGCTCGAGTATCCAGCTAGGTACTCATGCACCTGCGCAAGCAAAACAAGAAGCAAGTGTTACAACCTAGGCTAAGAGAATGCAAAGAATGTTATTATGGTGGCATGAATGGTACTCATGCACATGTATGAGCTAATATGCACTCTCTCACCATCTATGTGTGTCCTAAGTAGGCTGTCTACTCCAAACTATCTCATGGATATGTGGATCTTCGACTTTGGATACAAGGTATAGGTTCCCACTCTAAATCTCTACCAAAGTTTGGGCAGTGAATGGGTGCTACATTGGGGGCCTCAACCCAACCAAAGCATGGGTTGTACCCTCTACCAATACCGACACAACCACAGACAAGGGGGGACAGGCTGGCTCTTGTCCCATTCCAAAGCCATGGAACACAAAAACTAGGATTGCCCTTCTCAGACTGAGTAAGTGGAATTAAGAGATGAGAAGATGCATACTCCTTTATGATCATTCATGCACAAATGCTTAGTGTTTTTTACTTGCCAATTTTTTTAACCAAAAAAGAGAGGTGCAAATGGGTCTCTAGTTTACCTAAATGTTGCTTATAGTTGAAGTTTTTTAGATCAAACCAAATGGGAAGGCAAACACATCTCAAATCTCCCTATGGTTAATGCAAAGAAAGGGAAAGAAACACCCAAGAATGACGTACTGTAGATACCTCGATTTTGTAGCCACTTGTTGGTGGACTCCTCTGGAAGAGCTTGCTCTGATCAGGGAAAGGCATTTCCCAACACCAAAACCCACATAGCCTCCCAAACCAGCCTAAGACCCTAAATTTACCCTAAACCTTAGACAAACCGCTAACCTTAGTAACCTAAGCCCTTTTGGTGGTCTAACATGCAAGGAAATGGTCCCAAAATCCATGTAGCAGGCCCAACAATAGGTCCAATGAGAGTCACATATGCGGCTTGCCATTGCGACTAACAAGCGTGAATGGCTAGCATAGGTGGCCAGCCAGATCATTAGCACAGCATCCCTAAGTCAGTAGCAGAAATGTAGAGGGATTGATTGTTCTTTTAACCCTTGAACCGTTGAATCCTCACTTCCTATTGGCTCACATGGATCTAAGTGTGTCCCGTGACATTATTGGACTATTATGCCCCTTATCCTAATCTTAATCCCAATCAAATCCACTCGATTAAATCCAAGCCTCATATTCATAATTCAGTTATTCATCAACAACCTTTATTCACCCCTTCCTCTATAAAATAGTAGCTTCTTCCAACGTA
Organism: Posidonia australis; assembly: GCA_024699735.1. NCBI lineage: Eukaryota > Viridiplantae > Streptophyta > Magnoliopsida > Alismatales > Posidoniaceae > Posidonia > Posidonia australis. The sequence goes on from JAMKQA010089811.1 coordinate 3,618, forward strand.
GAAGTCTCTCAACAACCCACTTCACTTGCACCTACAATGCTTGAGCACCCAGCCTCCTCCAGTCACAGACCAATGCAACCACGACCATCTTTAGCCACCACAGCAACCCCTCAGGCTTCCCAAGCCTGTCCACTAACCACTTGACCATACAAACCCATTCTTGTTACCTCATAGAGCTCCCCCTAGCCTGCATTCCCCTAACCCGACACACAGCATCCTCCCTAACCGAGTAGTCAACATCCAAAACTGCAACCAAGTACCTATGTAGCCTTATGGAGCATTCCCAAGCCTTAAATAACCCCGACAACCATCTCTAGCACCACCCTTGGCCATCCCCTACATCTAGCAACCTAGCCTCGCCTTTTCCCGAGCCATGTCATCTTGGAGTGAACCACCAATGATGGGAGAGACACCCTTACACTTACACAGGTAAGCCACATCTCCATTTAGTGTAATTCTCTATTCCTTGCATCTTGTTTAGCTTCATTGGCTTCAACTTCCATTGTTTTTGTGCTGCATTGTGTGGTTTGGCCGTCGACAATGGGTTCCTTGACTGCATGAGGCCAACAACTTGTGAAAGCAGGTGGTGGCCCATCCTAGCTTCCTCCACCCCTTCCTAGATCCTCCATGTCACTTGCCATGCACCTACGATGGAGGAATTCTCTTCCTTAGGCCAAATGGCTTGCTAATGATGAAGCCATCATGGATGCATCAAGGAAGGCAGTGAACTCTTACATATGCATTGGATTCTCGTGGTTTTTGATGTTTCCATCATCGTGTATGTTTCTCAAACATGTTTGCATGGATTTACATTGATTTGGCATGCATTCATATTGTTTTAAGCGATGAAAAGCTTACGAGCTACTTTGTAAAACACCCAGCACTGGTCGATAGTGTGGCGAACCAACATGACTTGAAACCATGAGTCACCAGCACGATTAGTTAGCACAGGTAGCCAGTGTAGGTCACCAAATCTAGAGCAGTTCACAAATGTTGAGCACACCCTAGATGCATTTTGATCCTCTTGCATTCTGATATGTTTTATTTGCACTCTTGGCATCTCCTGATTTCCACTCATCTACATGATTTCACTTGCATTGCATGGTTTTCAAGTGTGTTTTGGCATCTAGCATTCATCCATTAGGGCGATGATGTTTACTATTTGGAGTTTTATGGATCAAGCTTAATGACCTTGTATACTTCCCTAGTGGATTGTACCTATGCAATTCCTATGCACGAGTACCTTGGTTCAAAACACATATAGCATGATTGAGCATTAGATTGCATGGTTTTCCACCCCTCACGTTTTTGTTTGCTTTGGCACGGCATCGAGCATCCATCTTAGGCATTAAGGAGCAAGCATAGATTCACATAGACCACTTATGCAAGTGATTGAGCCAAGAAAGATTGATTCATTGGGTGTATAAGGGTGTCTAATACCTTCCCAATGCATAACAGGAGTCCTTACCTTTTCTTTGGCCCGGAATGACCTACGTGTCACATCCATTTGACATAGATCATCACATTTGTATTCTTGCATTATTTTCTACTTCATTTTCTTGCATTCAGTTTTCCCTGTTTTCTAATTTCAAATATACTAGGTGGTGACTTCATATTTTCCTATCCTTGTTGTTTTGCTTTTGCATTTGGTATTTTCAAGTCGAGTGTCCTTCCTTGGATTCACCAATTCACCATGACCTTCTCAGCTCATGTGTCTGGCCTCCCCCACCTCGTGCGATTCAGACGCCAACATGGTAACAAGAACTGGCGACTCTACTGAGGATATTAGACTTCAACTTTTGCTTTATGCTTCTACTTATTTTGCTTGGTGGATGTTTTCCTTTATACATCTGCTATGCCACCACACCCGCACATGTCATGCTACTTGCCTTTTGATGTAATGGATGTTTTATCTTTTCACCATCATGTTACTATGGCACATGCACATGCCATGGCCATGCCTTTTGCTTGTTGTACGCTTGCTTGCATGTCATGTTTGGGTGTTTCTTTCCCCTTCTACATTTACCATGTCTAGGAGAAACAGAGACGTGTTTGCTTCTCATTTTGGCCTAATCTAAAATTTGCAAGATGAAAACAACAATAAGGCACAACTAGAGACGCAATCACACTTTACCCCATCTAGTTAAATAAAAGAATGTAAGTAAAACACACCAAGCATACAGCAAGATTGAGTGTCTAGAAAGCATGCATCTTCTCTTCTTCTAAGTCCACCCAAAGTCTATGAAGGGTAGTCCTAGTTCCCCATTCTATGACTTTGACGTGGAACTTGTTGCCAGTCTGTCACTCCATTTCCAAGGTCGTGTCAGTGCTAATAGAGGGAACTACTCCATGCTACTGCAGGAGTCGAGGCCACCAATACACCACTCATCCACAGCTTGAGCTTTGGCCAGGATTGGTGGATGGGACATTACTTTCTAGTCATAGTCTAAACCCATACCGATGAGCGAGTCTTGAGTGGATGGTCCATTTAGGACATGTATGGTGAGAGAGTGCATACATGAGCATTCATCTACATGTGTGCCATTCATGCCACAACTTTCATTCTTACAACCTATTAACTACTCTTGCTTGTCTTACACAGGTCTCAAGTCATGCCTAATAGTGCAGCCTTAGGTCATGTTTGCCTCTCATCCATGCACATAGTTTCCGGTTGCCCTCATTTTCGTGCTTGCTTGTCTGAATTTTCTCCACTACCATAGAGGATTTGTCTTTTGACCCTTTTGCCTTCGTAGATTCTGGGATGGTCGGTCAAACTTGCCTCACACTTTTGCTTTACATCTATCCTCGCGTCCAAGTGCCTTCACATGGATCACTTCCCAGGCCGATTGCCTTTGTCGCTCCTTCGCCTATGGTACCTCATGCTAAGGCCTAGGATAACCCATCACTTTCCCTTGGCATCAGTGGACTAAGCTATCAAGTGTCTCTCCTTCCCATTGCCAAATCACCTTGTCTTCCAAGCCTATATTTTGCACTCCATGCGACTACCTCGTTGCCTAGCTTCTCTGCTCCCCATCCTCAAGGATCATCTGTGGTGTCTCACGCTGAGACACCACATTCCCCATATGGGTCTTCTGTGTGTCCTTCATCAGTGGTGCCCTTTTTTGGCCTTCCTTTTGCTTTGCTTGTGTGTCTATTGTTGGGTCCTTGTGCCATGGCACTCCTTCTTTTGTCAGTCTCTACAATCATGCCTCCTTTGGCTATCACACCTAATCCTATTATGCCTACAATGGACTCCCCTATGTCCCTTATATCTACTACTCTAGCCACTTTATCCTAGCAAGTCAAGTCCTTCTCCTGGCTAGCACATGAGATGTAGGCTCTAGCTCAAGCAATGTAGAGTCAATTGTTTACTATTGCCACCCTATCTCCCGCATCTTTGGCACCGGTTCAAGTCATGCCCCATGATCTGTCCATGCCCCTTACAATTCCTACTCCTCAACAACCATAGCAACAGAAGAAGCATGCCTGGTGCCAGCCATAGCAAGAGAAGAACCCCCTTCCACAATGGTTCAAGCTGAACTTGTTCTACAAATTCCTTCAGAACATTGGCAATTCCACAGATAAATGCTTCACATTGTAGAACTTCATTCAAGATCTCATTGATACTAGAACAATCCAGCTTCCTATCTCTACACCTAGCACCCTACCCTCTTCACAGGTTTCCCACTTGTATCGAGCCAGCACATCGAGCCGGCGCATCACGCCACACAAGCATGGCAAGGACAGTAGCCAAGGACATGATGATCACGTTGGACAAAGAACGACTATACTCTTCTAGTCAAGCCTCTAAGTGTTGTGTTCTCCAAGGTTGCATCTCTTCTAAGGTTCCTGAATTCTCGTCTACCACCGAATCTGCTACCACTGTGGTATGATGCGAGTGCATACTACAACTACCATCTACCCCTAGAGCACTTGATTGATACTTGCTACACTCTCCAAGACATCATTCAAACCTTGATTGACAATAGAGTCATCAGCATCTATGTATGAGAGGTAGATTCAACACCCACCCTAGCACCAGCTAACCCTAGCCTGCTTCGCTAGCCCTTGCCTGAGTTTACAAGCTCTGAGTATACTAAGACTTTAGGAGTCAATCTCCTCACTCTTGTCTCTCCTATTTCCCTTGCTTCGCTGGTGGATTGTTTTGATCTTGTCGGTCTAACTCTAGCTTCCTTTGCCATCCCGTCCTCCTAGTCTCCCATCTCCTTAGGTCAGTCAAAACTGCTTTGCAAGGATGGAGAAACACATGACTAGAGCTCGCTAGGGCAGCGTTGATGGAACTAGTAGCGCGGGAGTGACTTGAGCACCTTGGACTAGCGGTTGCTGACAGGTAAGTCTCTCTCATTTTCTTTCATGCATGCATTATCTTTCATTTTGGTTTTCATCTATTTTATGCATTTTCTTGCCTTATATAAAATCCATAAAAAATATAAAATCCTTAAAAGACCAAAAACAAGCTTTTGCTTTTGTTGCATGCTCGCTTCATTTCTTGCATCCTAGAAACTACAAAAACAACAAAAAAATCAAACATAGCGAAAATCACAAAAAAACATATCCTTCCTTATTGTTGATTTTCAATTTTATGTTTTCCTAAAAAAAACATAAATAATACAAAACCCACAAAAATCCAAAAATGTGCTTGCTTCTTGCCTTAAAAAACCCATAAAAATTTGCATAATCCCAAAAACTCAGCTTTGGACGATAAATAGCACTAAGAGGGATTCCAAGCACCAATGATTCAAGTAGCATATACCCGAGCAATGCCATATCTCATATATGGCCAAATGAGTGTGACCCAGAGTAGACTAGAAGATCCAACCAAACCTATTGCAAAATAAAAAAAGCGAGATCAATCTAATCGAAAGAGTTCACCGGATGCAAAGTGGACCAAGACCAAGCAATGCATAGCTGGAGGCTTCCCTTACACAAAGCAAAGACTGAGGGAATACACTAAGTAGCTAAACTCTTAGATCCCCACTAAGATTGCTACCCCAAGAGGGCGACGAAAATGCATATCCAAAAGAACTGAGAGCATGTGAGCCGAAAAGAAATTACAAGATATGCATATCAGGCATAAAAGAAATATGAAGACGGAAGTTGAAGAGAAAAGGTGCCCATGAGAGGAGTGACATAGACGAGTATCAAAGCCACCTTATCCTCCACCTGTAGCACAATATTTGGCACCAACACAAAAAACATCACTTGAAGGGCCTGGCCCCACCCTCCAAATGAAGCAACATGCTCCAATCCCTCGTGCAACAGCAACGCTATCTCCTTCACAATGTCAAGGAGAAAAGAAATATCATACTAAAAGCATCAAAAGTGGTAGTCGATCCTTGAGGAGCTAAGATGGAGGCTAGACGGCTATATCCAATGCTTCTGTTACTCACATGCAACCAAAGGCTATACTCTGCAAAGCTAAGGCATCATCCAAAGTCGTTCCATCAGAGTGAGAATGAGAACCACTAACCACCACAAGGCATGGCATTGCTCGAGGACCAAAGTGTCTCCTGAATTAGGAAGTGCAGAAGCGCCCTCTCTTAGTTAGCTGCTTTAAATTCAAAGCCACTAAAAACATAATAATTGCATTAATAATCCATCTTCCCTTTCTCCCTATTTTCAAAATTGGGGATGAAGATGAACACTTGTGAAAGCTTAGTAGCATTGCAAAGCCCTCACTCAAAGGCCCCATGCTTTTGTCCTAGTTTTGGCCGCCCACTACATTATGTGGTCTATGATGACTTGCATGATTCCGATATTGTGTCCCATGCATGCCTTGAGACCATTGCACACCCCATGCTGATACTCCCTTCCTTCTTGCTTTAAAAATTGAATCTAGAGTGCTCTTAAAAATACGAAACAAATGTGTTCCATATCTTTTTCTTTTGGGAAGTTATGATACACAAAAAATAAATTAAAAAATAAATCTAATCTACTCCTAAAAGAATGACCATGAAACTTTCTTCTCCCTACTTAGTTTATAGAAAATATTTATTCCAGAGAGCCATAAGTTTTACACCTTCGTTTTGAAGTTCCAATTCAAGGTATTCACACTACATAACTTGAGTTTAATTTTGGGGTTAGTTTCCTATGCATTTAACCATTTTTTCCCTTTGTGATTTTAAAAATGTGAAATTGGCAAGATGATTCAATTCCAAAGTGGGATTGGCAATATAGGGTCACTTATTTTGTGTTTGCAAGAAAGAGTTATTTCCATTTTCTCATTCCTGTATTACCCTTTCTATAAATCGCCCTTCATCTTCCTCAAACACCCTAACCCCTCTCTCTTGTGTCCTCCCCCTCCCCCTCTCTTACGTCCTCCCCCTCCCCCTCTCTCTCCCTCTCTCTCACTCCCTCTCTTTGTCTCTCTCTCTCACATTCTCCCTATAACACCCAAAATTCATTTATTTGTAAATATATATTTGTAATGAATTTATTGTGAACGAGTGTTACAAGTGCAAGGCCATTTCAGTAATTCTATAGTTTTGTACTTGGGTCCCATTGTTTGGCCTATCTTGTGCCTTGTCTTTTGTGGAGGCACTATACTTTCCTGTGTGTGGGTGTGTTGGTGTGAAGTAGCTACTGTGTCTTGTGCTGCAGTTGGTGGGTAGCTTGGGACACGTGGGTACTTGCATGCATTTTTAGTTTTTGGTGAGCACATGCACAATTGCTCAGAACCATGTGTTTAAAAGGAAGGAGAGATAGAGGCTTCCCCCACACTCCTCTTCCCTTTCCTCCTTCCCCTACCTTTTCCCTCTGTCTTCCTGAGCATGCTAGTTGGTGCAACTACAGACGAGTACCAGAGTCTTTCCCCCTCCAACCACCCTTTATCTTCCTCTCCTTCCCTTCTCCTTCTCCTCCTTCCCTTCTCCTTCTCCTCCTTTCCCCTACCCCATGTGCATGAGAGTGTGTAAGAGAGAGAGAGAGAGAGGTGGTGCATTGTGGAGGTTTGGGTCAGCCAATGGAGCTCCAAACTTCTTCCTAGAGGCATGACGAGCTCAAAGCGGCCATGGTAGTCCTGTCGGAGGTCGATGGTCGCTGACAAAGTTTGAGGTCAACTTGAGTTGGGTGGCAGAAGTGCCTATGGTCGCTGTGAGGTACGTACCTCACACTTTCTTGTAAAATTCATGAATAATGTACAAGTGCCTAGGATTACATGGAAGCTAGGTGTACTTATATTTCTAGAATTTATTATGAATTTATGGTGAATTAATGAGCATTTATGGGCATTTATTTTGTTTTGGCCGTTTTGATTTCTTAGTCTTTATGATTTTATATCTTGAGCTGTGCTTGATGGTTTCAAATGATTCTTATGTGGTTTTGGAGTAGACTTGTATGTCTACGTCTTATGTTTATTGTGGATTTTTTGGCCTTGTATAGATAAGCCCGCCCCTTGGTCCCATTTGGGCAAGGAGCTTGATTAGGGCGATGAGCTAGATTAGGGCTAGGGCCAATTTTGGCAAATCACAAAAATTGGTAAGTTGAATTTTTTCGGTATGCCATTTTTGCTTCAAAATGGTCCCTTTGGCCCCTACTTCGGTCGATCGAATTTATTTGATCAGCTATTTTGGCCCTTGGGTGTTGATCGTGTAATTGGTTCCATTGATCGATCAATTTCGATCTGTCAAATTAGGGATCTTTGGCCAACCAAGTGGCCTTCGATCTACTATTGCTGGTGCCTTAAGCCCAGTTCGATAGATCGATCTATCTTAGTATGCTGAACAAGGCCCAAGTGTTGTTTGAAATATGATTCTTTGTGGCTTTTCCCAAGGAGTTTTAAATGCCTAGAAGAGAGTGTTTTGTGGGCCATCAGTGGTGGTCTATTGTGGACACCTAATGTGCCGGTTTTGTGGAATTTTTTGAGGATATAAAAGTGGTTTTGAAAATGGATTTCAAAAGAGATTTGTCCCCAGATTGGAAACAAGATTTCCATGGTCTTTTTGTGTGAGCCAAGACACTATGGGCCACGCTGCTTGGACTAGGGAATGTGACGACATTCTCAATTTTGGCACATCACCTAGATTGAGGTCGGGAACCAAGACACTATAGGAGAGTATTCATTGGGTCTTGGAGGTATTTAACTCCTTAACTGTCATCCACAAGGCTGAGGTTGAGGTGTCATCCAAACTAGAAGGTATGATACTCTAGTTGGCTCTGAGTACTGAGACTCGAGGTACCGTTGAGTGTGGAGCTATGACACTCGCACTATTCGAGTACCATGTGGAGGACACTAAGATGGCAAACCCTATGGTGTTGGCTAAGGAAGGTTGTGCACATGCCTCATGGCTAGTAGTGTCCTAAGTGATAGGACAACCTTCCTAGGTGGGGTTGGCTCTTCGAGGGTTCTCCTAGTAGGAGGAATTCAGGATGGATTCGCTCCTCGTAAGGTGGCGGGTTCATCACAGTGCAATGCATCTTGGTGGCTACTTATGACCAAAGTTGGTTGCTTGGCATCAGGCATTACGACTCAGTGTGTTTGGAGTTTATAGCTAGTAGGTACTTGCTTAAGGTTTTGGCCAATATGGCTTGTGTATTGATGGTTTCAACTAGTAGAACCTGGTTTTGCTATACAAATGGTTTCTCGTGTGCTTGTGACTTCAAAAAGAAAAGATAAAAATGTTTTGGAGTCAAGATTTGTCATTTTGGCTAGCTAGGCTCATGTTTTGAGACTTGGTAGATTTGGTGAAAATGAGGTTTTAAAGATAAAAAGTGTGGTTTGTTTTCCTAGTATTCCATGGGGTGCATGTTGGGTGACTTTTCTGGTCACTCATGTGTTTTCTTGTGGTTTTTGTTGTAGGTGCAGACATGTAGCTGCCATGGTCTCTAGTGCACACAGTTGGGGTCTCATAGCCATTCACTACAGGTTCATGGTAGTTTAGATGCTTTAAATTATCCTTTAATTTATTGTTCTTAGCATTTAATCATGTTGAAAGTATTTAGGCTAATGTGTTTGTGATGGTAGCAACATGGGTCATCACACTCCCCCTTTCTCCTCAGGTCATCCCTCTCTCTCACTCATGCTCAACCACCAATCTTTCACATCATCCAATGCCATCATGCCCATTGACCCTCCATGTCGTGTAATGCCACCATGCCCACCATTCCTCCATGACTTCCATCCATGTTGTGCCTCTTTCACAATACTATCACTGCTTCACTCCACTCCTCATTTGTAGCTATTATGAATAGGATAGGTGGAAGGTATGTAAAATGTTCATTTTTATTTTGAAAGGGAGTGTCAACATGATAGAGTTGTATGAATGTGGCTTCATCTTATCTTTTTTTATTTCTTTACCATACATATTAGTGAATCTTTGTCTGTACATTGATCTTAACATCTTCACAATCTCCATTGTCATTCAGTAACAATCAATCGAGACATGATTTCATTTATGATGAGACGTGATTCTTGAGTTGGGTGACATCAATTGATGTGTAATGAGCTATGATTTTTATTTTTTGGTTGTGTGTTTTAATATAATGAGAGATATGATTCTATGTAATGTGAGATAAGATTCATGTGTAATGTGTAACACCCACAATTTGTTTGCCTTCTTAGTTGTGCAATTTACTTAATAAATTGAAGGTGCATGTGAGAGACGTTGGTTTCTAGCACATATTTGGCCTGCATATCGGCAACATGTACTCTTGGCATGTTGTACCAGTGTATATTGATGACACAGTGCTTTATGTTAGTTTCCAGTTGTTCAATTGTTTGTTGTTGGATTTGGTGTTGTATTTGGTTTAGATGATGTTATTTTGATATTTTGAAGACGAGTGGATGTTTAGACCTTTGTGGAGATTTATGATGCATAATTTTGGATTATTATTGGAGATTAGTGTGGATTTTGGGTGTGCACTTGATTGATTGGTTTCCACTTGCATAAATCATTTGATTAATGATAAGTGATTATGTGGAGTGGATTTTTGAGCATGAGAACACTCTTGCACGTGGCTTGCCTAAAGATGGTATGTGTGCAAGTGCTGGAGTGGGTTTGCAAAGTGCACTTTGTATTTGTGCAAGTGGCCTTGTGTGGGATGACTCGTGGTTGTGTGCACATGTTCCTTGTCCTATTGATTGTGTGGACGTTTCTTGCGGCTCACAAATATATAAGGATGGAGTCATTCCCATCTCTCTTCATTCTTTTTCCTGTGTGCGAGGGAGTGAGGGGAAGAGCTCTAAGTCTTCTTCTTCCTCTTCTTCTCCTTCTTCTTCTTTTCCTTCTTCCTCTTGTGAGTGAGAGTGCATGAGAATGGTGGAGTGGTTTTAACCATGAGTTGTGCTTATGCTTGAGGGAAGGAAGGTGAGCTTTGAATGTTGTCCCACCACTGACGATCCTTCCCTATCATGGTTGTGACCTGTGGAGATGAGATTTGACTCCACAGTGGTTGAGTTTGTCCTCCTCTTTACATGCAAGTATGTTTTTCATTAGATTCATTGCATGCATAATGATTTTATAACTTTGCCTGCTTTCGATTACTGCATGGAAGGTTGTGACTGTAGATATCCAATTTTCGCATTTCCAAGAGTCCATCTAAGATAGGAACCTTTGAGACACCCCAAATCACATGGTTAAGGATTTATAACATATTTTCTAGATTTTTCATGTCCTCTTTGAGAACATTTTGATTTTACTTGATTCAAGATTGTTAGCTATGGTAGAGCTAACCCACTCGAGCTAGTGGTAAGTTCAAGCCCTTTTTTGAACACCTTTTGGTGTGAGTCATCAATTATGACAGAGTTGACACTCCTGCCTTACTCAAATTAGTGGAAGATTTGAGTAAATACGATCTTAAAGAAGATGCTTTTTAAGATCTTATGGAATTTCTGAAGTATATCTAGGCTTTTAACAGTTCTCTGTGAAATAAGATAAACGACATGGACTAAAATGCAAAAAAACTAGGATGTTGCCTATTTAGTAGGAGGCATATATCATCGCCGCTTGAACAGGCAATGAGATGTCTAGGCGCCAAATCCATAGGTGATTGAAATCCTAGCATATTTCTCTCATATAATCTGTCATCCCGAGCCTTAATATGACATATGGGACATTTATAAATATTAACATGATTTTTCCCATAATTATTATAATTCCTATAATTATCTCACATTTAAATATATGTGCTTATCATATAAATCGTTATAAATGCCAAATAATTCTAGAAAATTATTAAAATACGTATGACTTGATAATTAAGATTACTTATCCTTATTTTACCAAAAATAATCCTTTTATGAAAAGTTATCACTTTTTAATGTTATAGCTTATATTAAATTCAAGATAATGCTAAAAAATAAAGATAATATCCAAAATATCTAGATGATTGCCAATCTATGTTTAAATTGATTTATCCTTGATCATGACAGATATTTTCATAATTATTGGAGATTTGAATTTTTCAATTTGATTTACTTAACTTTTAAATTTAGAATTGAATTTAGAATTTATTTGAAATCTTTCTATTACAAATATGATTTTAAATTATTGATTTGATCGTTATCTATTGATAGATTTGCATGAGGATATTTTGAGATCTTGATTTTCAAAATACTTCCATTTTAGTTTCTCGACACCATATTGATCGACGACTAGCTGACGTGGCAGATTTCATGCTAGTTGGTTGTTGATTCACCACGTGCACTGAATCCGGATTTACAGTCTCATCGCCCATGCAAGCAGCAACTCAATAATCATGTCACCTATGCAATAGGCGATGAGATCTAATAAGAGATTTTTTACTATTTTAATGAATTTGATCCTAGCCATTGTTTTCCCACTTGTCATAGACGAGATTTGGACCCTCAAAATTCAATAAATAGACCCCCTAGGTCTAGAGTTTGGAGGGGGACACTTTTTGAAACTCTACGGAAGCATGTTAAAATCATGAGAAGCCATTTTGCAAACCTTAGGAGAGAATTCTGAGAGAAAGAGAGAGCTTTACATCCCCCACCTCTATGTTCAAATCCTTAGAAGCTTAGATCCACTAGAGATCTAGCCCCTCTTTCAGAGCCATAGCACATCTCTGGAGCTCTGTCCATCGGCCTCCACTTCCTCCAACCCCACGTCACAAGCACCAAGGGTGATGGGAGTATTATCTTCCAATTTATTTCATTTTATTTCACATAAAACATTGCAATCATAATTGCCTATGGCATATGCATGTTGGGACAACCCTTGGTTAGTATTTTATTTCAATTATTCATGTTATTCATTGTTTATTTCTATTACTGTTTACTATACTTAGACTAATCTAGATTTCTTTGTTTTTTTTGTTTTTTTTGAAGGGAAGGATACTACATCTCATGAGGAAGTCATTGGATAGCATCCTGTCGTCGACCTAGTGAACCGATAACCCACATAACCACAACCACCATCTCCTGTAGATGTCTTGTCAACTGGCTTTAGTAAAGGACAAGTGGCGATCACAAAGGCCATCGAAGTGAGTGGACACGACGACGATCTTCATCAACCCCTAAATCCATATCTATAGATTTCTGATGATCACGATGGGACTAATTTAAGCCAATCCCCCGTGTAATGTAAGTTTCCCCCTTTCTTTTCATTTATTTTTTATTTATTTCTTGATCTAGTTGTTTTTTTAGGTCTGGGAAGTCATGCATCTAGGATTTCACAACAACAAAACATGTCATCTAGTTTTCTCTTAGTAAATAGTTGTCTTGTGTTTTCCATCGCCTATCTATAAGGCACCGACTCTCGGTGCATTTTCATTAAGTGACATATCGATGCCTATGCAATCGGTGACAAAAATTGCAAATAGTTTTTTTCTACAGCCTTTTTGTTTTTTTCCTGTTTGTGTTGATTTTCTCAGCTTGTAGTAGCGAAATAAATCAAATAATATCTTCTCCACCTATTTTTTAGATTTCTTATCGATTTTTAGAATTGTTTTCTATCCACCAATAGGGTGGAAACTAGTTGTTTTACAATAAAATTAAAAGTTCCTTAAGAAAATTTCTTTCTAGTTAAGATCAACAAAACTGAGTGAACAGGGCCAATGCAAGCTCTCCCATGCTTTGTTTGGTTGTGATTACTTGACTGAGAACTTAAGGTGTCCTAAGGCATTATTATTGACTCTTTTCTTCTCCCTAAGTCAATAATAAACCTTAGTAAATACTTAAAATTTTATTGTTTTGTGTTTATTTATGGTTTTTGTGGTTTGTTAGGAGATGACCTTAAGGACAGAATCCTGGGTTGTTGGCCACTTATAGAGAGACAAACCCACAGCCTAGGCCGCCTTTATAGATCTCCCAAAGATCTAAGGGCAATACTCGAGGAAGAAACGAACCTATTGAGTGTGACCTTGAAACTTGAAGGAAAAAATCCTTTACCCCCTTGCTATAGGAACCTAAACAAGCAGTGTGAATGCAAGTTAACTAAGCCATTAATTAACTATCAAAACACATAAAATCAGCATTCTCTGTGCAAACTTCTCTGATTAGTTAGCTGTGTTTGACGTGCAATTTATCTATGTGCCTATGTTATTTATCTATGTTGACCAGTGAAGCCTTGTTTGCAAAAGTTAATTTGCCTTAATTTTTTTCTATGTGCCATTAAAGTTGGTCCATAATGGTAGAGGCGTATTATTCTCACACTGGCTACCCCACCACGTTAATGGCATCAACTTCTTAAAACGGCTTCACTGGTCATCATGGGTTTCTATCCAACACGTCAACCCCACACATGGCCCAGTCTGCTGAACAAGTTGGAGGAGGGATGAGTTATACCCAATCACGGAATACCCCTTCGACCATCTATTCAAATACATTACCTGAAGGGGCAATCAACCAAGCTCAATCTATGGCCCATTATAGCTTCTTAAGTCCATAAGTTCCAAATACCAGTGGATCCTCTCTCTTGAGCCATCACCAGGGCCCACTAGCCTCACCACATATGAGAAATACACATACAGTTCCACCTTGCCTAACATTAAACTTCCTGACACAAGGCCCATCGACCTTGTCCTCTATTTCATATCCTATGACCCTAGCCTCCTCTTATGTCCAACAAGTCATACAATCCCCACCAAGCTACCACTCGTATCATCACGAAGGAGCAACTCCACTCTATCATACCTCATCCTATGCTCATACTAAACCCTCCTTCCCTCCTCAATATCGTACCCCTCTATAGCAGCAGCTTCACCAAATTCAAGGATACCAAGTCCAAGGGCAGTCAGTCACTTCACGGTTGGATGTTAAGAGGTTGATCACAGATGCACTCGTGAAGGTTGGGGATACATCAAAAGCACTAGGGGCTTTGACACATTAAGATTACCCCACTTCACTCTACTATTGGGGCTCAGGTTGCCCAAGACACCAAAGTACGATGGGACAAGCGATCCTTAGAATCACTTGGCCATCTTTACCACAAATACCCTGCCCTATCAACATGACAATGGGCTAACAATTTACCCCTTCATCAAGAGCTTGGAAGGAGAAGCATTGAGATGGTTTAACACGCTTACAATAGAGCTTCAACACCAGGCAGTAGACGTTATCACCTGGAACACAACTAGAGCACTAAGAGTGGGCCAACTGATGGGCAACTTCAACCCATCCTCCTAGCTGTACGCCAGAGCCACAAGAGTGCTCCATAATAGGAAGGACTTACACTTCTTGGGGTATGAAGAAAAGGCCATAGGAAGACCATAGGCTACACAAGGGTAATAGGCAACATGGCATAAGTAAACATCCAAATTAGCCAATCTAGTGCTAGGGACCGCTAGTCCAGCACCAAGCGCAGCTAGTACAGTCAGTACCATATCAGAATCAGCTTGTCTGACCACAGCAGCATTAAGGGCAATGCCAATATCAACTATCGTAGCAATTGGTTCAACGACAGCCCCAACAATATCAATAGCAGCAGCCTCCAAACTACCCAATGCACGCCCAGTAGAGGCAACCAAACTATCAACATATGGATCAACAATCGGGGTAAAGGAGCTACAATGCTGTCCCTCCACCACAGACCTTCCATAAGGTTGTGAGGCAAGACCATCAGCCACTCCCAGAGCCACTCGACCATGCCTTCAGAATGCTAGTGGAGAGTGGAGGTCCACTACTAGACCATCTGGTAGTCCACGTGGAGGACAAGGACGATGAGACAACAACCCTAGAGCTGGAAATCACCAAGTTCATACAAGAGTCTGACCTTGAATAGTCGGTTGAAGACAAAGAGGAGCATGATCCCCTTGCAAAAGATACGTAGGCAAAGGAGGACTCAAATGGACACTAGGATGCATCTATTTATGATAAATACAATGACCAGGATGATGGCGCTCAAGACAACCAGTAAAGCTAAGAAATACTGACCGAAGGTACCGTAGCCTGCATCAACCAAGGGCCACCTCTAATAGATGATGAGCTTGCCCAAGCAGAAGATCCAAAGGAGACGCTGCCAATGTATGATGAATATAACGATGTAGACTAGTCTACCTTGGAGGCAGCAATTAACTTATTATGTCGACATCCCGACAAAGATAAGTGGGCCCATTAAGAGCATTCAAGACTACATTAGCCAGGGAGAGACTGAGAAAAGCATCAAACCAATCGAACCCCCACTGAGACACCAAACCACCAGGGGCATGTTAGAGGAACCAAGCCAAGATCAGTCCAATCATGACCCTGACAAGGCAAAGATTGGGCACAAACCAAAAGAAAAACCAAATGCACCACTAGTACCTAAAGCTTCAACACCAAGGGCATGTTCCTATAGTTGTCCCATAGGTATATCCCTCCATCTGGGGAGGGAGATAAGAGCCTCGACCAAGCCCGACCAGGGGCAAAGTCATTTTATTTTTAGAAAAACTTGTAAAACTGATAGTAATTTTCTTTCTTTTCATTTCTTTAACTTTATTTTCTTTGAATGCTAGGTTAAATAATAACAATAAAGAAAAAAGTAATAATGATGATTGATAAATGTGGGTCACATCCCAACCACTTGGAACATTAAGCAGAACTACCAACATATTATCTAAGGTTTTTGTAAGCAGAGGATGTAACACCCAGGGAAGGTCCACCTAACCGGGTAGGACGACCTGAAGATCTCTTCAGATCCGTGGATGTTACACGTACTCTAGAAGTACACCTTTCAATCAACATGCTAAAAGCCTAAAGAGGACATAAGACCTAGTACCAGCTAAGGAAGGGAATTGTCTCCCAAAAAGAAAATAAGCTGAGCTACTAAGGTAACCCCAACCCTATCCTATCCTCACATACACTTGCACGAGGAGATGAGTGCAAGGCCGGCTCAGAGCTTAGGTATATCCAAAAACCTGCTTGCCCTGTATTGCATAGCATCCTAACATAAGTCTGAGAAGGTAGTGATGGGTGATCGCATTAGAACCAAAACGACATAGAAAGCACCTGAAAGAGGGTAATGCACGTAAAAGCGATGTTTATTGAATGATTCATGCATATATTATGAGTATTTTTCCATATAAAAGATGTTTCCCAAAGGTATTTTGATGTATTCTTCTAGGAATAAAGTTTTACAATCATAAATGGAGGAAAATGAGAATTGAAGCTAAAGTTCGTGAAGATATCCATATATGGAAGGTTTTTGAATGTGCACGGAATTGAAGATAGCATGAAGACAACTCCTAGAACCCTCTACTCAACACTTGCGCTAGTTCTATGAGATTTGCAATTTTATTTGATGTATTTTGATGTGTGTAATGTGGGTTTTGTAATTCCCTTAGAACGTATGGGCTGTGTGCTAATTTTCCAAGGGTTATTTAAACCTTGGTTAGGGCAACACGTGAAAAAAAAGAGAGGAGACTCCCATTTCTTTTCCTAGCCACCACCCACTCCATACACCCTCTTTCTCGTTTTCTCTTGGTGGAGGCTGAACTCTAGCAGCCACCAGTCCAATCAACGTTCTTTTGTGCTTTTGGACAGCAACTCCCTTGGTGTGACAACCCAAAGGAGAGCGTGAAAGGAGGATCAAGTCTAGAGAAGCAGCCGCGGTGTTTCCTTAAAGGTGGAGGCACTCTAGCACGTTGGAGGAGAAGAACCATCCAGCGGTGTGGTGGTTTTCACGTGTTGCAGCAAGGAGGTGACCTTGGGGATGCTTTCCAAGAGGAGATCTCTTCGTTCCAGTAGTGTCTCTACTCCCAACAGCAATGAGGGACGTTGGTAGGAGGAGAAAGCTTGGCTGAAAACGTGCTTGAAGGTTAACAACGGACGTGAGGCTTGGAAGGGAAGAAGTCCTTGTCGTTCCAGCTTTGGGTGCATGTTTGGTGGCACTCTTGCACCATTTCAGACCATGCACATTGAGGATCCAGGGTTTTTCTTCTTTTCTCATCTTCATTTTATATTCCTTAGGTCATTTCTTGTGTTAGAGTTTAAGATCTAAAGCAAACAATAGTTGAATGTTGGTAGATGTGCTATTTTTGAATTTCTAATCTTGGAGCTTTGTATGAACTTGTTATTTTTAGTGTTGCATGTTTAAAACTAGTAGAGATAATGGTGTAATCCTCATGTTTCAGAGCTATTGAAATATTTTACGGGTCTGTTTGTGCACAAAATTTGATAGGAATTGTTAAGAATTGGAATTCCAGAGTCAACAGGAATTACCTGGAATTGGAAAGTAAAGGAAATTGATTTCCTGTTGACTCTGAAACTTGTTATTTGTGCATCCTCAGGAAAGTAAAGGAGATTGAATTTCTTCTTCTTCCCTGTGGCCTTGTCCTCGATCTCCCCGTGCCCGTGGACGCCGACACCACGGTCTCTGCCGTCGTGTCCCACCCAAGCCCGTGGACGAAGACCTTCCGGTGGATGAAGTCTGCATCCGCGACCCTACGCACCTCCTCCGTCACATCGGCCCTAGTGGAGATTCTCCATCACCCTGAACGCCGACACCACCAGGTTGCAGTCCTCGATCTCCCTGAACGCCGACACCACGGTCTCTGTCGTCGTGTCCCTCCCGAGCCGACGCAGGGAGGGGAGGACGCGGGGAGGAGGAGGACACAAGGAGGGGAGGACGCAGGGAGGGGAGGAGTGGGGAGGAGGAGGACTACGGGGAGGAAAAGGACGTAGGGAGGGGAGGACGCCGGGAGGAGGAGGACTGCGGGGAGGGGAGGACGTGGGGAGGAGGAGGACGCAGGGGAGGGGAGGACGC
>JAMKQA010089812.1:0-19399 GCA_024699735.1 Posidonia australis
CGAATCCAAGTCCCTTCTTCCTTAAGGGATAATACAGCATTTGCACTGGGAGACCAGTGAGCAAATGTGGCAGAAAGAGAGTGGAGGGAAGATCCAAACCTATTAAGAATATCATTTTTATCTTTAATAGATGGAAATTTCAGTAGAAATTTCCCTTGTAAGAACTCAGTGATGTTGATTTTAATCTGGGGGGGCCAGCTAGTGAGAATGTGTTGAGACAATACTTCCAGAGTAAGGCGGGAGGAAGGGTCTGTGACAATGACACAGCAGGAGTAATAAATGGAAAGGTCACAGGAAGCATTTGTAGGGTATATGGTAATCGGGTTCTGTGGGGACAACCCTGCCATGGAAGATGTAACACAGTGATCCTAGAAGAAATCACAAATAGCTACTGAATGAGAATGAGATTTACATCTATAGCATGTCCCTGAAAATCTACAGTTGCATTTTGTGTGTCCACGCAGTCCACACAAAAAACATCGATTATTAAGCTTACAAAAACGTACCAGAGAAGAGTCAGGGTTTTTCTTCTTCTCCACCCGAGTCCACCCCGGAGAGTTGAGGATACAGTCTAGGGTATCGCCAGAGGAAGAAGGGGAAAGAAAGGGTTTCAAAACATCAAAACACGATCCTCCTTCCCCAAAATCAGAAAGAAAATCACCTCTGACAGGCGAGATATCTGCCGCAGAGTCTAATGTCAGAAAATTCGGTGACATTTCAGAGATATAAGGGGTATTTTCGTTCCCAGGCAGATACCCTCTCTCTGCAATTAAAACCGAATCGACGTGAAGAGGGGAAAGTACTGTTGAAACAGCCAATTCGTCTGCCAGGCACAACTCCCTAGGACCCACCAACTCAGCAAGAAGAGGAGGCAAATTGGAAGGTGAAAAATCGCTCCCTGAAATGACAAGAAGGCCCTCATCCAATTCTCTGTGAGAATTTAAAACAGGAGGGCAAAACTGGGAATATCCCCACACAGAAAAAGAAGTGGCTGAAGAGTGGCATGCCTGCCACGGTGGTAGACGCCTCCCTCCTCCGACCGATCGGAAGTTGCAGAGGCCTCACCGGAGCGACAAGCATGACAGGGTCTAAACTCACAATATGCCTGAGATACGAGTCAGATCCCAGAGCACAAATGGAAAAAAATTCCCCAACGGAACAAAAAACCACTGGAATTCCAACCTCATCGTAAAAATCACGAGTAAAATCAAAACATCGCAAGATCTCAGATCCACAATCCAAAATAACAGCAAAGTCAAGAAAACACGATGCCAAACTGAGAGAGCAACCCAGAAGAATGGATCTGCAAATAAAACTAACATCCACAACAATAGACCCGTACCGAACTCCAGAAAAGCTCAGACTAGGGGCAAAACCACAAAATATGACCGATAATCCAGATTTAGAGAATCTAAGATTATCGACAAGGATTCGTCTCCGAAAGAGTCAGAAGGAGCAAGACCCTCCAACGCCAAGCCACAGAGAGGAACAGAGGCCTTCCTCTTTCGATTGTCCCTAACTGGACAGATCGAAGAGAGAGGAAGGTTAAGGATTACCATCCAAGAAGACGCCACCATAGATCCAACCTGATCTTCCCTATCTCGCCCCGACACCGCCTTCCAAGAGCAAAGGAAGTAAGACTCCCTGCACCCCTGAGGCATCCCACATGCCACCATCAGGAGGTCAACGAAAAGAGTGGAAGGAATCGAAGGGCAAAACTCAAATGATCTCAAAGAACTTTGATGATTTTCACAAATAATCGCCAGAACAAGCTACAGTGTTTTTTCGCCAGAGCAGATCTTATCACGATAGA
This sequence comes from Posidonia australis, assembly GCA_024699735.1. NCBI lineage: Eukaryota > Viridiplantae > Streptophyta > Magnoliopsida > Alismatales > Posidoniaceae > Posidonia > Posidonia australis. The sequence continues at coordinate 1,814 of JAMKQA010089812.1, forward strand.
TGTTCCAACCAAAACTTATTTTATACTTCTCCTTTTGAAGATGAAACTCAATTTTAAGTAATATACCAATTCAGTGTAATGGCAACATGTTCAAACACTAGCAGAAAGAAAGAAAAATACGTTTAGGATTTTGAAGATGCCTATACTTGAATAAGAAAAAATAGCAAATTATATTAACAGAGCCTAAAAGTGTTCAAGAGCTCAGTAGAGCAATATAATTCACCAAAACAACCATTTCAGCACAAGACGATAAATGAATTAAACATGCCAAATCACCATACCAGCAAGCGTCTGTACTAGACCTCTTTTTGCCATGTCAGGTGCAACAGAAAGACCAAAACCAATTTACAGAACAAAAAATATATCTACAGGACTGATTTTGAGAGCCAATAATTGCATCCAAGAACTTTTTTGCCTTCGCTTGATAACATTCATTTTCCTCAGAAGAAAAGGCTCTTCGTATGCTTTCAATGGCTTTGGAATTAGAACTGTCTGCTTTTGATGTGGAAAACAGCACTGTTAAGGGGCTTCAATTGACTGCCAACAGAAGGTACAAATCTATTTTTTGTTAACAGAATCACATGTCAGGTGGCCGGGAGAGCTCTTTATCAGCATAGTACAGAAGCCTTCTCAACCTCATCAGCAAATCACAGTGAAAAGGCAGTGCAGTGCGTCTTTCTGTATAAACTGGACTGACAGTCATCCAAGAAAGCGAGTGGAGTTCTGCTGCTACTGACTCTAGGATCATATGTTTCTCTAGTTCATAGTCTCTACTATTTACCTCCAAAATCGAACTTTTAGCTTGTTTCATGCTGGCACTGCTTCCTCCACCACGAACCATCTTTTCTTGGAGATTGTGAGCATTGCCTCCGTAATGGTCTATGAGGCTAACGGAAAGAATCGATGGCCACTCTTCATTGGTCTTACCTGTTGGATCTTTTCGGACACTAGGAACTGCCTTTGATACTACATACCCAGTTGAAAAAGGAATTGCGGACCCCTTGCTGTGCAGTAAATGAGCCAATGGTGGACTCTCAGATGTTAGGCATGTAGGGAGCTGCAAGGATGCTGGAGGGAGATAGTTTATGCTAGGATAAGGAATGAACATGTAGGATGACGGCATTGTTCCCAAAGACTTTACTGGACTGAATCCATCAAAATAGCCTGAAGGGATTGAACTGCTGCTTGATTGAGTAACTCCACCTGCAACATAACAACCAATTATACATTCTAAGTATCCTTTTCACCTGCCATATGATGCAACTGTAAGATCAACATAATTGCTCATGCAGGGACTACATGCTTCAAAAGGAACTTAACCCAAATTAGCAGTAGCAAATATCATTATACAAACTTACAAACACAGTTCAGATTTAAGAATGTTTGTTTTGATGTCAGACTTCACAAATTCCAAAATGGGAATTATGGAGGATATTGGAGGAAACAAAGTCAGAACAATGTAAAAACCTAGAATTCCACCAAAAATCCCGTAAAAATTAATTTGACTTGAAACCACTAAACAAGCTAAAGGAAACAATAATACACATCTAGCATAACTTAGATTCATCATATAAGCATGTATTGTAATATAATTGCATCAGAAATGTTGAAAAAGCATTCTAAAATTTACAAATATTTTTGTATTAGTATAATATTGCTCAAGGGCGTGAAACGCAGAAATTTACAAATACTTGTAATCATTTGTGTATCGTCCAGCAATATTTGCCAATTTTATACCATTAACTTCAATGCTTTCTAGCATGGCAATTAAAATTACATTAACTAAGATTATTAAAAACCTTTTTTTCTATGAGCAATTTATTGATATGTTAGAATTATCCATGATGCTAATATAGAATAGGTAAATAGGATGAACAGAGATATGGAACCATGACAATTGTTCAATTATTGTAACGAGGATATGTCAGATATTTCATTATCTTCTCATTTGATTCCAAATATGATTAGATTTATATTCTATGCTGCATTATATTAAATTGTACATTAGGAGTAGTTTTACATTTAAAATTAGATTCAAGGTTCTCTTTTAACTGCTGTGAGAATCAACAAAGAGAATCATCACTAACAAGGGAGTGATTACATATTTATAGAGTTATTAAATAAATGGATATCCAATAACTCATTAATTCACACAAATACAATAAGCCTAATAATAATGTGTAACACTCCTTCTCAAAGTAGTGCATATATAAAAAAACTCGATACTTTAGTCTATTAGTGAAAATATCCACTAACTGATCTGAGAACTACGTATAAGGCGTAGAAATAACTTCCTTTATCACCATATCATAAATGTAGTAACAATCCACCTCTATATATTTAGTGCACTCGTGGATGAATTGTTGACAATGAAAATAACGACTTGGTTATCACAATGTAGAGATATAGGAACATCCATAAAAAAACAAACTCGGACAGAAAGGAACAGAACCATATCATTTCACAAACTGTTTACACCATGGATCGGTATTCAACTTCAATACTTGATCTAGAGACTACATTTTGTTTGTTACTATGCCACGTGACAAGATTATCTTCAATATATGTACAGTACCTGGAAGTTGACCTTCAATCTCTTTTGTCGCTTACATAGTCTAAGTATGTCTCAATGTATAGATGATCATTTCTTTTGTACACCAATCCTTTGCTAGGAACTTTCTTGACATATGTCAATACCCTCAATGCATATTTGCCAGTGTCTTGTCCTCAACTCATACATAAATTGACGACGTACACCTACAATATATGTAATGTCAAGACGTGTAACAGTCAAATAGATTAATTTTCCAAACAGGCACTTGTATCTACCTAAATCCTCAAAGAGTGATGGCAAACTGTCCTAGAAATCTAAGTTCTAATCGACAAGAGTGCTTTTTGACTTGCATTCCATGAGACCAGACTCTTGAAGAAGATTTAAGGCATACTTGCTGTGAGACAAAGTCATCTTATCATTGATATAGGCAAACTCAATGTTTAAGAAATACTTAAGTTTTCCCATGCTTTTAGTAACAAAATACACATTTAAGTATTCTTTAGTCTCATAAATCCCTATAAAGTCAATACTCCTCAATAAAATATTATCTACATACACTACCAAAATAACACAACCACTACCAATCCATCTGTAAAAGACAGAGTGATCGACGGTACAACGCTGAAAACCGTTAACTGTGACTATGCTACTGAGCTTCTTAAACCATGCATGAGGACTTTGTTTGAGGCTATAAATAGCTTTCTTGAACATATACACATGATCCTCTCTTGACCAACATACCATGAAGACTACTCCATAAACACATGTTCAATTTATTCACCATATAGGAAAACATTCTTTACATCCAACTAACTAAGCTCTCAAGACTGATTTAAGGTAACAAAAAGAAAAGCCTGTATAGAATTTAGTCGAGTAATAGGTGAAAATGTCCTACGTAATCCACACCATACTCCTGTATAAATCTACGTGCAACTATGATTCTAAATGTCGATTTCACGTCGAACTTCGATAAATTGAAAAATAGACACGTATCGGGGAAATATCGGTATGTCAAAATTGTGTCGGTGAAAACACGGTAAAAAAATTTACATTTGTTCAAAAAACTTTCATTTTGATATCGTGACGGAGTTATGTCGGTAAATTGAAAATAAGACACGTGTCGGAAAAATTTTGGTGACGCGTAGACATTTAGTACCATGTGTGCAACAAATCGTGCCTTATACCTATCTACAACACTAACTGACTTATATTTGATAATGAACGTCCACTTGCAACTGACTATGTTGGTTCCTTGCGAGTAGCTAGATCCCATGTGTCATGTGACACCATTGCCTGCATTTCATCGTCCATGACAACCTTCCAATGAGAGATAAGAAGGGCCTCTTTGTAGTTCGTAGGAATAAACTCAAAAAAAATAGATAACGCAAAGATGCAAAAAAAGAGACGAATGTTATCATAAGAAACAAAATGTGATATAAGATGGGTTGTCGTAGAACGTGTAGCTTTCCGTAGAGTAGGTGGCAAACCTACAACCATAGAGAGTGACTTGGTTAGAGGTGGCAAAGGAAGCTTCTGGTGACGACAACATACCTGTAAAGGATGAGTTTCCTCCTGTTCCACAATAACCGATCTTTAGTAGTACTTTCACATGACTCAATAGGAGAAAGAAGAGGAATACCATGAGACCTAGAAACATCATCCCTAAAGTAACACTGAGACTCGAAAAAAAGTAACATCAAACACAATATTTACAAGTGGATGATTCATAACACTGATACCTTCGTTGTGTTCGAAAATATCTAACAAAAGCACATTTAATAGAATGAGGAAACAATTTATCAAAATTTGGAACACAACCAAAAATCTTTGAAGGTAAAGAGAAAAGTTCAAGACGTAAATGTCAAAGTGGGATGTCACCTCCAAGAGGTCTAGACGACATCCTATTTATGAGATAGGACACAATAAGACTGATCAAAAGTATTTTGGAACACTAATCTACAATATAGTGGTGCGAACTACATCCAAAATATATCGATGTTTACGCTCCGCTACATTATTTTACTGAGAAGTACGAGAACAAATAGTCTAATGAATAACATCCAAAGACTATCTTTGAAGACTAGATTAAATAAATTCCAAGACATTATCAATACAAAGAACTTTAGGAGTAATTCAAATGAAATCCTAACAGGACCCTACACATCACAATGCACTAAATCAAATATTGTCGACGGGTGGGTGATTTTTGGTGCATTCTTTGATTTAGTGCTGATTAATATTGTTTTATTATTATTATGTGTTAGAGTTATAGCTTTATTATGTATCTTGAGTGTATGGGTTACTTAATGGATTACTAGATATCCATTTAGTAGAGAGTATTCTTTAACTCACTATATATATGTAACTCCCTTTCACTAATATGAAGTTTTGGATAATTATCTTTTCCTAAAATCTACATGATACCAAACACAGGTTTTGACCCTATTTTTTTCCAAAACCACCCACCCACCGGCAGCACCACCCTCCAGAACCACCAGATCAGGCCGCTGCCGCCGCCATCTACCCTCCCACCGCCTCTGCCGTCCCTAGCCGTCGATTCCTCCCTCTGTCACCGCCAGTTCTGGTCGCCAGTCTACCCTCAGCTGGCGGTTTCCTCCCCTCCAACTGTCGGCTGCTGCTGTAGCAGCCACCAAGGGCATCGACGGCCCATCAAACACGCCGGAACGGGGAGTCCAGCCCTGTCATGCCCTCCGTCCAGCAATAAGGCCATGTATTAGGCCTCCTCGTCTCCTATTTTCGTCGTTTGTGAGTGAATACGTAATATCCACTAGTGTTTAAACCTCCAGACTGCGTGTTAGTATTCCTGGTAGGCGATTGTGGCTTGTTTTTCGCCCTCTATTCGACAAATCAGGTGGTTTTCTCCTTGTTTTTCTAAAATATCAGACCATATATATATATATTACTCTGTTATCATGGCCACACACGTGAATCCTTAGTCAAAAAATCTCAGTAGCACCTCTGAGAAATTGAATAGCAAAAACTATTTACTCTGGACACAAAGCTTTAAAACTTTTATTATTACACATAAAAAACTTGGTCATCTCACCAAACCACCTTCAGATAGTAAGGATGTCACGTATGATGACTGGTTCGTAGATGATGCAGCCATTATTTCCTGGATGGTAAACAATATAAAGGGAGTTATGATGTTGGGACCTGCCATGAAAATCTAGGATACTCTTTGCCTTACCTATGATCATGAAAAGAACAAATACAGAGTCTTTAAGGTATACGAGCAGTTGTTCACTCTTCGTTATGGGGATCGTTCTGTTCCAGAACACTCTACATTGTTGCAAGCCTTGCTAGATGAACTTGAAGTGCATCGACCCTTGACGGTTAATATTACCATAGTACCAAATGTCTACGTGTGTCACTGAAATTTCTCCGATACGTGTCTTATTTTCAATTTACCGACATGACTCCGACACGATATTGAAATGAAAGTTTTCTAAACAAATATAAATTTTTTTTATCATGTTTCCACCGACACGATTCCGACATACTGATATTTCTCTGACACGTGCCTATGTTTCAACTTATCGAAGTCCTACACGAAATCGACATTTAAAACCATGAATATTACACAAATGAAACAGTATCAGGAAGAGATAACTATAGCAATTTACCTTTTCAATCTTTCTCCTGAGCTGAGCTCAGTTCTCAGATCAAGGGACAAATCTTAGGAGGTGACAGTGTACCAAATCTACAAACCACCTTTGCACTTGTTCTACGCATCTCCACAGCCACTCCCTCTTCAATCTCGGATCAGTCTACTATGGCAACTACACGTGGTCAAGGACGTTGTGGTTCTCGTGGAGGTGGTCATGGCCACACAGATACTGAAGAATGACCATGTTGCACATATTGTGGTAAGACAAGTCATTGTGTTGAGAGGTGTTGAGATTTGCATGGCCGACCCTCTTCTTCTTCTGCACATGTCACTACAGAGTCTCCACCAGTCACTTCCACCAGTGAGGAGTCGACAGTCACTATCTCATAGACTGATTATGATAAACTCCTACAACTAAAGGTCACTGACTCTACCGCTTCTACCTTTTACTCCACTTCCGTAAGTACTAGTACTCTTCCGACTTCTAGGAATTCCTCTTAGATAATTGATTTCGATGCCTCTTCCCAAATGTTAAGTACAAAAATCTTGTTTATTCGTCTGATATTAAGTTTATAGCCATTGCTAATAATCGATGTTATCCAGTTTCTAAAGAAAGGATTGTGCAAGCCTCTTCTTAGCTTTTTCATGATAAAATTTTATATATGCCTAACTTTTCTGTAAATCTTCTTTCTATTAGTGCGATTACAAAACTACTACTTTGTTATGTGACTTTTTTCCCTTTCCATTGCACTTTTCGAGATTTACCGACAGGGAAGATGATTGATTTGGACGTGAACATAGAAATTGTGTGTACCTACTGGTCCAAACTATTACATCAGAAGTTAATATTTTTGTATTTTTGTTACCTATGACTAAACACAAATGAAATCCTAACAGGACCCTACACATCACAATGCACTCAAATGGACTTTGACTACTAGCAAGACGTAGATAACGATAGGTACTATAGTGATACTTACCCAATTGACATAGTTCACATTCAAATGAAGAGAGAAATCCGCAAAAGTGCCTGTTGAAGTTTCCGATGAGACAGATCGCCTAATCAAAAATGTTAAAAAAAAGATGACTCCACTGTAGAGACAAGAGACGCTAGTCCCCAAGGTAGCTCATCCCAAACCAATAGATATACTCCAAGTCCTCACTAGTCACTAACACCCCAAACAAATCCTTTCCATGTTTCCAAATTATGAAATGTATAACAGAAAGGGAAGAAGGTTACACAAAAAAGTAATTGTTTAATTATAGCACTAATAGACAATAAGTTAACTAGAAAGTTAGGTAATGGCAATAGTACCTAAGGTCCATAAAGGCTAATGAGGCAATAGTACCTAAGGTCAAAGTAATGGCATGTGACGTCATGACAGAGGACTTGTACTCTCGAAAATAAAGGAACTTTACATACTCATCTTGAGATATGGACACTATCGGAGTAGCCAATGATGATAATGTGAGAGGACCAGAAGATGTTGTAATCTGATTCTCTATAGTGACCCAGGCCCACTATAGTCTACCAAACTTATCTCAACAATGACTAGATCCATGGTTGGTCCAACCATAATGCTCATAATGAGGTCGCTGCCTCCATCAATACGACCACCTCCCTTACATATGTAGTAAAAGAAATCCACAAAATCCTAGAGAAGGTAGTCTGTAAATCTCAAATTGTATCTGCACTAAAAGAAAGCTCGAGATTCATACTAGATAAATAGGCAGTGACAATTAGCTCATCCCTATGCTATCTCATCTTGTTGATATCAATAATCAATGACGGATAGACATCAAATTCATCTAATAGTCCTCTGCAAATGGTGTAGTGATCCTAAACAAAACTGTCTCCTTGACGAAGGGTGAAAATTTACACATAAATCTCAAAAACTCTGGATATATTCTTCTCAAGCCTATAAGTGGACTTCAGAGTTTCTCATATCTTCTTGACAGAGCGAAGTAACATCACACTACAAATAATACTAGGCTTCATGCTATTTACCAACTACGAGACTGACACTATCATCTACATACCAATCATCATAAACGGCATTTTTCACATTAGGAGGCAGATGTGTAAGAAATTGTATCTTCCCGTGGGCTACCACAAAGGTCACAACACTCTGTGACTACTACAAGTATTTTTTATTGTTTAATTTCATGAAGATTCCACTAAGATATTTTATAAGCGACTCACGTGATGCCATGTTTCCAATCTTATGTTGTGTTTGGTACATTAGAATGAAAATAGATAGGAATGAAATAAAATTATCCCATTCTTGTATTTGGTATGTAATGAAATTACAAAATAAAATTGATAGACAACTCCTTTCCAATATTTATTACATAAGAACAAAATCGAAATAAAAATAAAAAAATTGGAAGATTAACTACATATTAAAAAAAATTACCCTGTTAATCTGGAAAAGAAAATTAAAATAATTTTTTTCCATACACACTACAATATATACATACACATAAAAGTATTAACATAAATAATCTTTTCTAAATTAACATTAACATAGATAATCCTTTTTAAATTAGCATTAATAAAATATTCTTGGTAGAATAAAAATTCTTTGTAGGAAAAGAAAACAATAAAAAATATCAATATTTTTTGTAAAAAAAATACATAGAAAAAAATAAAAAAAGAAGACGAAAAGACAAAAAAATACATAAAATGGATGGTTGCGGAGGAGGGTGACATCAGTCGAGAACACGCCACAGAGGAAGAGAGATGGTCGCGGAAAAGGAGGAACGACCGTAAAAGAGGGCACACAATATTTTTAGGATGATTCCCAATACAATGGGAATCAAATTCCTTACGTCTTAGGAAGGAATGAAATTCCCATGTTCAATGGGAATTTGATTCCTAAGGGAATTTCATTCCCATGCCTATTCTAATGATTTTTTTGTACCAAACATCGAAATGAAATTCTCTCATTCCATTTCAGTCTCTATTCCAACGTATCAAACGCTACCTTACAATAGACTGATTTTCAAAAAAAGAACAAGGATAATCAACACAAACCAGAATATAAACTACTCAAAGAACACACTCAATGATTATGGGGGCACATAAAAACGTGGACAACACGTGTCCATGCACAATCACCGTAAAAGGCCTTCCTTTCCTTAGCTGACAATAAAAAAGAGGAAGAACGAAGCCAACGATTGTAGAGATGGGTTGGACGACACTACAACAGGACTACGACAACAGCTAAATTCTAGAAGAGGTCGTCAACACCTACTACTACTACTAGAAGTCCTGATGATGGCTCCTATGCGAGCTGCTGTTGTTAATGACGACGGCTCCTATCTAGCTACTACTACCAATAGTTCTTTCCTCTTTTTTTTGTGTTTTCTTTGATGGATCTCTTTTTTTGTCTGATACCATGTGAGAATAAACAAAGGGAATCATCAGTAACGAGGGGGTGACTACAAATTTATAGAGTTATTAGAAAAATAGATATTCAATAACACATTACCCCATACAACCACAATAAGCCTAATAATAATAAGTCTAACAACTAAATTTCTTTATCTATTTTAGAGGTAGGTATAGCCTATGACTTATTCAGACTTGAGTTACATATTTATGGAATTACTTAGTTGTTACCCCTTTTCTTCCTCCTTTGACTAACATAGTTCCATCTTTGACTAACGTGATTTCATCCATCTATGGAATGGTGATTATATTCGTTGCTCCTCTAAAATCTTATCATTGTCACACCCATCTCCCACTACCATCACCAAGAAGGTATGACATTAAAAGAAATAAAAAATAGAAGTTTAGTAACAACTATGCATTTTAGTTTAGCAAATTTCAAAATGGTCACCAGCTTGGAGTTGAATGTAAATTCTTGGAGAGTCTACGAGCTCCAATTCCCAAGATAAATAAATTCCTATAGGTGGAGATGTCAAATAGGCACCCCATCTAAAGAAGCCTTCTTTGATTTATGAAAATGGGAAGAGTGACTAACATTAAAGAAGACTTAAATTAGGATTAGATTTCCAATTTCAATTAGGTTTTTTTGGCTATTTAAATGTAAATATAGCCTATAGCTTAGTAAGAGTCCAATTATGGATTAACACAGTTACTGAATTTTTGCTTGGGGTGTTTATTCTTCTTTTTATTAGGTACTTATAATTTTGTACTTTAGTCATTGATAATAAACTGAGACTCTTTTGTTCACTAACACTCACTCACCCACTCATGCATGCACACATTCATGATCTCTCTACTACACAATGGGAATACTAGATCTGAATGTTCCTATATTCTTAATATGAAGATAATTACACACCATTTTGAATCATGTTTTACATAAACTTTCACATGTATTCTTCTAAAACATGCCTATACACCCCTACAAACATCATAGTTTCATATATTCTCCAGAAAATTATTGCTTTTTCATATAACAAACACTTTGTTATGCATAAGAACTAAGAAACAAAGAGAACATGTACGGTGTACAAATAGGCATTTGAAGTTGTAACTATGTATGTGAAACAAAGAACAAAAACAAAAACAATGATATTTCAGGAAAAGTAATCATTAAGGATATCAATGATATTCCTAAATGCACACGTCTCTTTACATTTTATTCTAATTACCAGCCTTGTGCAAAGACGTTGAATTCAGATGTACATGTCATGACCCTATTTCCCAGGTAATAAAAAATGTTACTTTTGTCTGCAACTATTTGATTAAGTGGTAAGGCCTCCCTGTATAGGAAGTCATGAGTTCCAGTTGGATCTTCCATTTGGTGGTTGCAAGGGACAACTACTACACCATTAAGAAAGAAAATACTTTTATCAAGAATACAATCATGGGTTGGGTTCAATCCCCATGGATTATTCCTTTCTTAAGGTGCACGTAAGGTCTTTCTTCGAACATGGCAAAATCACAAAAGGTTTCTCACTTTATCCTCAATTTGTGTTGCCCCACTCTAATATAGATGAATTCATTTCTTAATTTATCACTAATACTACAAGCATTTATCCATTTTAACATCCTAATCTCAACTACAATTACAGTTACGAATTGAGCAAGGTCTTTTTTAACCAAACAACAGTTTGTACCAGAAAGCATGGTTAAACGTATAGATGTGCTATAAATTTTCCACTCAAATGAGGATAAGATTCAATATACACTTTCTTTCACACAAAAATCAGATATGCTTCTTAATTTCATCCATCCTGCTTCAATTCTATGGGCAACATCCTCTATGATATCCCTACTTTCACTTCCTATTTATTGTAAAGATCAAAGCAATGTTTTTTTTAAAACAAAAAACAACATCAACACAGATTGAGTTTTCGATTTAACAAAATGAGAGTTTAAACAGGGTTTAATGAAAAAATAGTCAAAATTAAAAAAATAAAAATAAATGTAACATGCATATAACCAACAACATCCAACAAATTACCTAAATATATGGAATAATTATTTAAACACAAGTAATTTAAACACAAGAAATAGTTTGTCTATTTTGGAGAATGTTTTCCTAGTTTTCTGTGTGCAGACCGAGACAGTGCGACCGTGTCGTCGGAACTAGGGAATGTGACGACATTCTCGAGTGATCGGACGCAACTCCCTGGTTGAGGTCGAAGGCCGAGATACTTGAGGCTGAGGGACGTGGGGTCCTAGAGGTATGAGACTCCTTGATTGTCGTCTCAAGGCTAGAGTTGTGATCCGTAGATTGATGTGCCTTGTAGCATGACAAAGAGGTATGATACTCCTACTGTTGCTGTAAGCACTGAGGCTCGGGTGTCGTCGGGTGTAGAGGCATGACACTAGCTCCTGAGTATCGTATGTGGAGGACGCCTGAGGAGACAGACCTTGTGGTGGCTACTGCGGGTGGGACACGTGCTCTGTAGCTGGTAGCATCCAAAGAGACATGACAGTCTTCCCAAGGAGGGGTTGGCTTTGTGAGGGTTCTCCAGAGAGGGAGAATCACGAGACGATGTTTAGCTCCTACACAGGGTGGCACACCGTAGCAATGCAGAACACCATGATCGCTCCTCAGTAGACTGCTTGTGGCCAGAGTTAGGTTGCCTCACGCCAGACTTCTCGACTCACTGTGTGTGTTTTTGGCCATTGAGGGCCTTTACTTGCGGTTTTGGACTAGTAGAGCCTCGATCGTGGTTTTAACTTGTGTAGACCTGATTTGTGAAGTTTTGAGAAAAAAATTTGCGAAATGAATTTAAAAGAAAGGTAATTTTGATTTGTTTTCCGTAGTTTTCGTGAGGTGCGTACTAGGTAACTTTTGTCACTCATACGTTTTTCCTAGTGTTTTGGTTTACAGATGCAGACATACAAAATGTTAACGTAGTGTATATAGTCTAGAGTCTCCTAACCGCACACACAGGTTCTGGTAGTTAGATATTTACTGTTTGGTTTTAATTTTTTCATAATTTAATATGTTTTAAATTATTGTGGAAAATGAGAAACGTTACAGTATCCTTCTAAGAATCTTCATCTCCCATTTTATATTTATGGTAGTTGTGTTACTAAACTCACACTTTATGTATTAAGTTTTACTCCTACTAAGTTTAAAGCATGTCAACATTAACATCTCTCCAAAATTCTAGCTTAATATTAGTCCACCTACTTTCATCCACTAAGGCTATAATCTGCAAAAAACATACACGAAAGGGTCTGTCTTTGTATCTTTTTAGTGAGATAGAAAGAAAAGGATTTAAAGTTGATCTTTGATGGAAATCTAGGTTTATCAAGAACATCCTAGGTTGTGCTTGAGGTGCCCAATTTAATCCTATACAAGATGATAACAATAACTGAGATAGGTATATAGGGATATGAATTGACTTTAGGTTTTTCTAGTGATACGAAAATGATATAGAAATAAGACTCAGGTAGAGCTATTAAACTAAGGTAGCATTTGAAAACGCTTTTTTGCACTTACTTATTGCATTAAATGCTTATTGTCCAATAAACATTTCCAAACGATGCCAACTTATCGAACATTTTCAAAAAAGTTGATTATAGTTTTTTAGTATATTTTAAACTATTAGACGACTTTTTCAAAAGCTATGAATAATAGTCATAATTTTTTCATTAATATCCTCAAAAGTTGATTTTAATTACAAAATAAACTTAAGGTGATGATAACAGTAGATGATAACAACAGACAATGATGGCAATGACAGCAGTGAACGTAGACGACGGTGGGCGATGGCAACAACAATAGTGATGGGCAGTCGATAGTGGGTGACGACGACAACAACGAGCGAAGGTGACAGCAACAAGCGGTAACGACAATGACAGCAACGACGATGGCGAGAGCAATATAATCTTTTAATTAACTCATAAGTGTTTATTGAACGTACAAACCAAACAAGTTTTTATTTACCTCCATGAAAGTTGTAAACAGTATAGCTTAACAAAAAACCAACTTTTTCTGATAAGTTACGTAAGAAAAACGAGCCTCACGCTTAAGTCGTGATAAGTGATACTAGAGTAGATAACTAACATGCATGGTGACAAGTGGTCAAATGTAAGGAAATGAGGTACCAAAAACACATGGTGACCTTCACTTGAATCATGAAGACCACATCAAGATTCTACTGTAAGAGAATATGATGGCCTCGTTGGTGTATATAATGTACGTCGCTTAGTGAAAAATGATGAGTAAAAATTATATAGCCATGAACAAATATGACATTACCTTACAACTAAAGTATTTCCCTATAGTACAAAAAATACAAGGATTCCAGTAAAAATAGGTCATGAGTTATGATCAAGGATCGCAAGTCGGACCAAGAGACCCTCAGGCTTGGATTGTGACAATTTACCCACCTACTATTTTTTACACTAGTCAGACTCTATCATACAATATTTGTTTATAATAATAGATCCTACAGTACTCTTTTTCTTTGTAATACCTGCCATATTAAATCCCTAACTTTTTTTTTAAAAACTGAAAAAGTTCCCAATTATCCATATTGAATGGACAACTCAAAGTGCACATTACAATGTTACATGCATAATAAAAATATCTTACCCATTTCCATATGTTTCAAATGATGGATTTTATACTTTTCAATGGAAAAGGTCATAATGAAATGTTTTAAGGGAGTATCTAGACCTAATTTGGGAATTACATTTGGCTGTCAGTAAGACAGTATTGTTGTAGACTTGCTTGCAGCTGTGACATTTGTAGTAGCATTTGTAATAGATTTACAGAGAAGAGGTATTAATGGTATCTAAGCAAGACGTTAGGCAACCATTTGATAAATGAGGCTTCTTTACGGAAATCATAACACACCTGAGAATGAGGCATCTCCAAGAAGTATAAGATGCAATGAATGGTCAATTGAAACTCCTACAAGACTGATACTTTGAACCAACTGAGACAGCCCACGTGAGCCATCCATATTTTGACCTGCTGGAAGAGTTTTCTTTACATTAGTCTGTCCTAAGGCACCTTTCATATAGCTGGATGACTTTGCGTGAGGGCTGTACATGGAAGGTATGGGGGAAGGTATTGTCCGTTCTTGTATTAAACTGATATCTTGTTGCTGAAGTGATGTTCCATTATTGCTCGAGGAAACACCAGATACAGACCTTCTTAGCTGCAGTGGCCATTTCTTAACTTCGTTTCCACCAACCGAGTAAATAGCTTTCTGCCACTCTATTCAAAATATAAAGTATAAAATTAGAAAAAAGTAGGTTTTTATTATTTGGAATCGGGAGAGATCGAAAAAACAGAAGAAAATACTCAATCTGTAATAATACCTTGACACTCAAGCTCAAAGAAGCACCCAATACGTGTAATGATGATGTCCCTGGCCCTAATCGTCCCAGAATCGGGGGAAGTAGATGATAATATCTGGCACCCTTGGTGCAAAAGTTGAACAAAAAGGCACTGAAGAACTTTTGTGTCTTGGCGACTGCTAATACCACCAAATGGAAATATTTGGCTGTCAAGTAATTCCCCCTTTGAATCTGTCCAGATGCAAATCAACCAGCGCCAGTCCTCAGTCCATCCATAACAACAATGAAGGCTAGGTGCCTTTTGTTCATGCTCTGACCCATCAAGAAAAGAGTTTGCGCCAACATCCACAATCCCTCCTGAAATTGAAGCTTGTGTGTAACCACCACTGCCACTATCATCAACTAAGGATCTTGAATTAGAAGACTCTGAAGTTGCATTGCCAAAGCCAACCAAAGAGATTCCATGCTCCGTAGATCCTGGTTCTGCCAAAATAAAAAGTGGCTCAAACATGCACCTTAGATCCTCTTGAGGACAAAGCTCAGGTGACCTATTTGGGTCACAGTTAAGACTTCCAGCTCTTAATGTTTGCCATGAGTTATCCCAAGCTCCAGACCTTAATGTGGAGTCCAGTTCACCCTCTCGTGTAATTCCCGAAGCAGATATTCGTGGAGCTAGACAATCCTTCCAAATCCCTGCTGTCGGTGAACTAACATGCATCAGTGTTGAGTGAGACCTCCCTGAGGAAGATGACTGAATTGTTTCATTGTTAGAAAAAGACCGGACAATTCGCCTAGCCTTATTGTAAACAGTGAAAGCAAGGTCCTTCAAAATAGCAAGATCATTGCTTGGTTTATTGACTCTCAGCAACAAATCAACACTCACTATTTGCAAAACAAGCTTAGGCATGCTGAATCCTGTAAGCATTACAACATTTGACACTGAAGCTTCATCTGCAGCTGTGACACAACTTTGAGCTTTTGCAACCTGAGAGTGTAACAAGGATCGCCCTTCTTTCTCGGAAGCATAAACTGCTGATGCAAGGGAAGCACAAGATTCAACCAGAGTTTGTAGAACTGCAGTAGTATCAGGGAAGGGACAGATAACATACACTGCCTGCATGAGTCATCAAAAATGAAGAAGTTTTAAGTAAATATAAAAAAACAGTTTGTTTTTCATGAACATATATAGAGTAAAATGAATGGGTAATAATTAACAGTGGATGAATGACATGGCTTTTTCAGTAAAGATAATAAACAAAGAGCTATGTGGAAATCATTCCAGATTTTTGAATTTACAAATGTGTTTAAATCTATAATACAAATATTATGCCCTGATCCCACTACTAAAGTGTTGGCAACATGAATACTTCTTCCTCATTCCATTCTATCAAAAAAATGGCAGACCATCAATGTGGCAATAACTAGAAGTATCAATACATTATTTTTCACATCAAACTGCTGCAAGCAACAAATATTCAGTTTGCCGTTCAACCTATTAATGATAATTGATAATTCATACTAGAAAAGGTTAACTTTGGTTATAATATATTTATGTTTTTAAATTGTCAATTTCATTATATTATTATTATGTCAAAAATCTAATGTACACTCTTAAATGCATTAGCACAACTATTGATGTTCATGGTGTAGTATAAGTGAATGCAAAGTGCATCGCAACTAATTCCGTATTAGTCCTATGTTGAAATTCCAAATTCTTAACAGACATTTGAGGAGTTTCATGAAGTTACCAAACTTGTACCAGGACTCTTTTTGAGAGTTTTAACCATTCTTAGGCAGAGTTTACTAAGTAGTGCGGTCATTAATTGTTCATACAACAACCAAGCATGGGACTCTCATGCTACTCCATCTCCTACATTATTTGCCACAATTTGTAAGCTATGAAAATGATATTCGTTCTAAAACATGCCCTACATTTTTCCTTGTTTCACCCTCAATGTCAAAGTTGTGGATGAGCTAAGTCAACAATAATCCAAATCAAAAAATACATCAAAAGGTTGTGAATCAAAAGTATTTCCCTAAATACATTGAAACGAAAGAGCAAAATGCATTTATCAAAATAAGATAAAAAGAAAGAACAAAATACTAGAAAGCTATACCATGCAAGATACATTACTTCCATCCTTATGGTTTGCAGCAGCGTTTGAACCAAATTTAAGTGACTTTAGAACACTAGATAGAGCAATTAGGAAGCTCTTCGGGTCCCAGCTTTTGGATAAAGCAAGTAGGTAGTCACTCACGGCACCAATGCCCGACGTACAAGCCACTCCTGTTTTCAGTGCTTGAGGACAATCAACAGGGATTATGCCAGATGAACTCCATTTCTTTGAGGTTAACTCCATTTGGCTACCGTTAACATGTGGTGAATGAGCTCCTAACTTGCAAGCTTCATAAACTGCAGAAACAAAAGGTATTAACAATTAAAACTAACATGATGCCACTTTTGATGGAGTTGATGCAGTCCGAAGAGAAATTGAACAATGTATTTGTTAGAGTTATGTGTGTGGGTTATTACCTCTTTATGTTAGACAGATTATAAGATATCCATTTAGTCTAAGGTATCTAATCTTCTTTTATATATATATATATATATATATATATATATATATATATATATATATATATATATATATA
>JAMKQA010089813.1:0-21905 GCA_024699735.1 Posidonia australis
AGACGAAAAGGCTCGAATATTCTCGAGCACATTCGTTTGCAAAGGTAACAGCCGGAAGATGGAAGGTCAACAGTCGCGGTCTGGAAACGGCTGGGCGCTAGGTAGGTGCGCCAGTGATGTGCGCCACCTTGGTGCGTCACATTGGTGCGCCACCTTGGTGCGCCCACCCAGCTCACAGATTTCATTGAGCTCTGGCTTGATAATGAGTTTGGGGTCTGGTTTAAGGGTTGATCACATCCAAAGCAACATAAGGATACTCATCTCTGGGTTACCTCAAAATCGGGGTGTCTACAGCATTAGCACTTGCATTTTAGCATCATGTTTACACTTATATATTTGCATCGTACCAGTTGTGCTTCCACCATTGTTCACATCCTTGCGTTTTCTGCATTATTTTAGCATTTGCATTTCCATAATAAGTCACGATTTTTGGTGCATCTGTTGAATAAGTAGCACATGCCAGCAGCAAACACCACTTTCTCGCAGGTGGCAAGCGAGATGTCTTTGTCAACTCTTAGCATTGGTCTTGATTCCATCCATTCCTCGACCTCACTCAATGAAGGAAATTTGTAGACACCCCACTTTAGCAGCCACTCATTGACGGAACCCTCTAGAAGAGCACAATAGTGGCAATGAGGCATTTTCCCACACTAGAGTCCATTCTACACTCCAAAACCAATCCTAAAATCTAGAATCCAAGCCCAACACCTTCAACCTCCACTTATCTACAAGCCTAAGCCCATTTGGTGGTCTATCACTCTAGGAACAAACCCAGATTATAGCCAACAAGCTTTGACAAGGGTCTAGCGTGCCTTCTAGGTGCACCTCACTTGTGAATCTGCCTGATGCATCAAGTTGGCGTATACATCCAGGGTGATCAAACGGCATTTCTAATTGACATGACCTACAAGCACGATGCCCTGTTTCAATTTAAACTAACTGAAGAGTGCAGAAGTCTTTCCACTTCAAGTAATCACCCAATTCTTTCATGCCGTTGGCCAAGACAAATCTAGGGACCATCATACCTTTATCCCAACACCTAAATGATAATAAAACCTCTTTGAATTTATCCTAGTCATCCTTTTTAAAATAGTTATTCATCAACAACCATTATAAACCTCCTGCTCCTATTTAAGCTCCTTTTCGTCATGGACAGGCTGCTAAAGAACCCACCTAAAAGGCCACTGAAGTAGCCACCTCCTAGCTAATTTTGGCCATCCTTCACCACTAACATCCCATCTCCGGCCACCATAGCCACTGAGCCACTACACCAGACCACATTGCAACTACTACACGTCCTACTCAAGCCAGCAATGTCGTTACAAGTCCCTGAGTCAAGCAACAGCCACAGTCAAGTTGAGCAACGTCCTCGTCAACCGACCAAATCGCGTCTGGGCATTCACAAGTCCAACTAGACCATGTAGAGCCTCCTGACCCTTGCTTAGCCCATCCAACGCCTCTCCACACTTGTCAATCACTTCTCAACCTCCAACACCCCTCCACCAATCACCCTCAACATCGCTTGGCCACCAGTTAGAGAAACAACTGTCACGAGTCGCCGGGAGGGACAACCCACGTCAACTTAGGTAAGACTTCTATCCCTGAGCTCGTCCAGCCTTTTCCTCTTTGATTTGTAGAACTTTTTGCACCTAATTCATGCATTGTCCCTACATAAGCATCATCACACATGCATAGCACCGCCAGTCGTCGATGATGGGCTCTTCACTGCCTGTGCTAGGCTAATGGCTAACAAGCACGTGGCGGTCCATCCAGGTGCATTTCTCCCTTCCCCTAACTTCTCCAAGTCGTCCTGGTAATCTCTTGACGCTCATTGTTGCCTACATGATCGGCCAAGCTCGAGGTTTCTAGCGAGATGCAGTAAGGACGGTGGAAGGCCATCATTGCATGCATCTTCATCTTGATTGCATCCTTGCATCACCACTCGATTTATCGGCCCTCTAGTAACATCGAAATGGCCCGTTGGAGCCTATGGACTGAATTTACAGCCACACTTGCTGACGGAACCCAACAGAGACAAAGGAAGGTGGGTAGGATCAATCACACATTCTCCTTCACATCCAAACATATAGACATGTTCATATACATCTGCACATGCTCCCCATGCATCCTATCATAAGTTTCTGATTTGGTGCGATAAAAAGCTAGTAGTCTACTTTGCAATTCGATTAGTGAATCCCGACAGTGCGGGTAGGTGGCGTAATTTGTAAGCGGAGACTCTTACCAAATCTAGTCGACGCGACCACTGAGTCAAAACAGACTACACGGTTGAGCACCTTGCATCATTTTGTATTGATTTTCACTTCTAATTTTGCATGATTTCTTCTATTTCTTTACCTACGTTGCATAGTTTCCCCATGTCTTCCAGCATGCATTCATCTACTAGGGCGATGATGTTTACTATAGCGAATCCTTTTAACTGATAGTCTAGGATTCATATAGCGCAATTAAGCATTAGTTTTCATTATTTTCCCCCCACTCATCACATTTGCATTGGCATAGCATGTAACCTTCATTCATCCTAGACTTAGCAAGCATACATGAGCATTCACATTGGTGACACAAGCAAGTGAATAACCTAAGAAGGACTAATTTTTCAGGTGTATGGGGATGCCTAACACCTTCCCTATGCTTAACAAGTCCCTACACTTTCTCTAGCCCACCATGACTAATGTATTGTATCCGTTAGACATGGAGCATGCACACATTCATTTGCATCCATTTACACTCACTTACATCGTTTTCTTGCATTTTTATGCATTTGGTTTTCCTCGTCTTTCCACTAAAAAGATTAGGTGGCGACTCCATTTTTCTTTCCTTTATCTGCTTTTCGTTGGTATTTTCGAATCGAGTATCATTCCTCAGATTCACCATCTTCATCGTAACCTTATCGATTTCTTCGTATGCCTTTCAACGCACGAGGAGCTTCAGTTTTGACATAGTCATAGGATTGTATCGACAGATTCAAGGGATATGATACCTCTGAGCAGTCAATTACAAGATCGAAGGATGAGATTCAAGTGAAAGATATCGGTAGGGTCATGAGGTATAAGACTCCAATTGGCTCGACTACTAAGACTTAGAACGTCAAGAGGGCAGTCTCTATGTTACTGGTTAGAGTGAGATATGCACATGCTTCATTTCTAGTGACGTCCTATAGTAGAATTTGAAGGGTTCTTCAAAGGTTAGACTCGAGATAGATGGGCTCCATGCAACATGGCTAGTCCATGGCAGTCTTGGTTGCTTGATGTCGGGTAATACAATAAGTTTTGGTGTAGTGAGTTGTATTGTTCAGTGGTTTTGATATGACCTTTTTGATGCATGTTATGTAGATTGGATGCAACATGTTTTCTGATGATTTTGTACTTTGAGGTTTCAAGATTTCAGGTAGATGGATGGTTTGAGATTCCTATATGCTCCCAAGTTGATTTTTTGTATTCTTTCTATGTCTATGTCTTGAGGTGAACCTCAAATTTATTTGCAATTAGTTGAACTATAGTTTTGACCCTTACATGTTTTGGACACTTGTTGGGGTCACATGCGTTTGTTTTCTTGAGCTTCATGAATTTTTTCACAGGTTTTTAGTTTTCTAGTAGAGTGTGTGTTAAGTGATCTTTTTGATAGTCACTCATGTGTACTTGTTTTTTAGTTTTCCAAATGTAGATTAGTGGCAATTTTACTTCTTAGTGTATATAGAAGGGGTCACATAGCTATTTTAATTATAGAATAATATTTCTATTTGTTGTTTACTTTTAAATTATACCTTGCAAGTGATGATTAATTAGGAATTATTTAGGTTTTTAGTTAGACTGTTGTGATTGGGGTCATAACACTAACGACAACAATCAATGAATGTAATTTGTAAATGGGAGAGTACCAACAATTTTAGTTTCAAGGAAGAGAGTTAGTTGAAGTTGCGAGAAAGGAGATAATGATTTCAACAAGCGGAAGATTTTGATTGATTTTCTTAATTACAAAAAAAAAGAAGTAAATATAAGATAATTATTTTGAAATATTAATGATATGATGACTACAGAGGAGGCATTTTCAAGCTCTCATAGGTTTTTTTCTCTTGACATGTTCTTTACCATTTATGCAAGACAAAAATGGCTGACGTTTTATTAAACAGTTTGTAGAACCCTTTGATAAAATAATGGTTTTTTTAATATACGGCTTCAAATAAGGTTTTACCACACGTTGCCTAAGAATTCTTAAAAAAAGTCTCCTTGACTATCCTATACTTCGAAAAGTGTCCTGAACTTCGTTGGCAAGTCTACAGTATCGTTGAGGCGGTGTGCCCCAAAAGAGTACAATTGAGTTCGGGATGGGTGAGGAGGGCGAGGGTCTGCAGCGTTTTCTCCATTCACGTGGGTTGATGCTGTCTTCCTTCCCGGAGAAAGGACGGGGTCTCGTTACCACCCGAGATTTCTCTCCAGGTAAATAGCGAGCAAGAAAGAACTTCAAGTTGGAAGCAATTTTCTAATCGAAGCTAGGGCTAGATCTTGTGGACAAAAAAAAAACGTTTTTACGGTCGGCCGAACCACTGGTTGCAGTGCAGCTAGAAATGATTGCTTATTGAATCAAACCTGAAGCCCTATGCCTAGAAGAGTGAATAAATGTGTTAGTGTTTCTCATTCGTCAACTTTGGTGGTCTATTGGTTGTTTTCGTTCTAACTCTTGTATGTTGTATTGGGATATGATAATAGGTGTTTAGCTAATGGTTGGCAAATACTAATAACTATGGTTAGCTAAGTGTAATACTGTAGTTAGTTGAAGTGTTTGTTGCTTTCTGTTATGGGTTGTTATAACAGATAACTTTGTAAGATTCGATTCTTGATTCTGTTGTAACAAACTGGATTATATATATGTAAGAAAATCAATCTCTGGTGGTGATCGAGGTCATTGTCAATTCACAACTTCTCATTCTTTCTTCTTCTTCCTCCGAGCTCATCTTCTACTGTTCATCTTCATCTACAATTGATAGATTCAGTGCAGAGGTTGAGTTGAGCTTGAGCAGCTATATTACTCACATGGTATCAGAGCTAAAGCAACACTGCGTACGTTGATTTTGGAGCAATGGATGCGTCATCTTCTTTGGATGGTGTCGGAATTGGAGGTGATCCATCAACAGGATCATCTACAGGTTCTTCATTGGTCATTTCTAATATTTCAAATTTAGTACCCATCAAACTCGATGCTATCAATTATCTTTTGTGGAAATCTTTGTTTGAGCCCATTCGTAGAGGCTACAAACTTATGAAATTTGTTGATGGATCAAGCGATCCACCAATTGTGAATACACCTGAGTGCACTGAATGGTATACTTGGGATCAAATGCTTCTATCTTGGATAAATGCCACCTTATCATTGGTGGCTCTGCCTTATGTTGTTGGTTTGAGCTCTGCAAGGGAGGCATGGACTATCCTTGCTCGGAGATTTGGTTCGGTCACTCCTGCACATGTTATTTCACTACGCAAACAATTACATCACATGAAGAAGGGAAGCTTGTCAATGGCAGAATATCTTCAATAATTTAAAACTCTTGTTGATCAACTAGCTACAAGTGGCTTTCCAGTTGGTGAAAATGATCTACAGGTATGTGTTCTTGATGGTCTTCCATCTGTGTATCGACCTTTTACCTCCTCAATCAAAGTCAGAGCGAGGGTGTTGCCTCTAACCACTGAAGAATTATACTCACTGCTGATTTGTGAAGAAATGAGTGTTAATGACGACCTTTCTCAAGTTGAGTCTATCCATGCTATGCAAGCTCAGAAAGGATTCACTAATTCCAAGTGCAATCAAACAACTAAAAATTTCTTAGGCTCTTATTCTGGTAGAACACATGATAGAGGTCAAAATTATGAAAATTTTTCCAAGAATGCTAATACTGGAAGAGGTCAATTTGTGAAGAATTAGAGATCTATATGTCAAATATGTAATAAGGCTGGGCATATTGCTATAGATTGCTTTTAGAGGATGAACATGAGTTTCATTGGAAGGCATCCACCAGGGAAACTTGCAATAATGGTTTCTAATTCACTTGGGCACCTAGATGATTCAACCTAGTATTTTGGTACAGGAGCAACACATCATATTACTTTAGATCGGGCAAACTTAAATATAGTCTCTAAGTATGGTGGATCTGGCAAACTTAAGATTCAATTCAGGTTGGAAATGGGCAACATTTTGGTATTTCCTACATTGGTAACTCTATCTTGAATTCTGGTAATAAGACTTTCTGTATAAGAGATGTGTTGCATTGTCCTAAAGCTTCATGTAATTTGATATCAGTAAGGAGGTTTTCTAGAAACAATAATTGCTACTTTTAATTTGATGATCTTGATTTTTCTACTAAGGAGAAGAGATTGGACAAGAGTCTATACAGAGGACAAATTGAAAGGGGCATGTACTCAATAAAGCTGCATCCTCCTATTGTTGGTATTGGAGATTCAAGGTTTGAGAAATTATTGTTCACTCATGCACTCATTTCCTTTAATGTATGGCATAGCCGCATAGGAGATTAGAACATCCCTCCTTTAAAATTCAATCAGCCATTCTATCTACATCGAATATAGCAAATGAAGTCAAGGACAATCTATGTGCTGTATGTGTCCTTGGTAAGTCTCATAAGCTACCTTTTCAATCTTCTACTTCTAAGTCTACCAGGCCCTTAGAGTTGATACATAGTGATGTATGGGGACCTATTTCTGAGATAAATAATAATGGCTTCAAGTTTTATGCAATTATTGTAGATGTTTTTTCCAAATATACCTTGTTGTTTCCCATTAGGCCTAAACCAGTGTTTATCGATATTTTTCTCTC
This sequence comes from Posidonia australis, assembly GCA_024699735.1. Taxonomy (NCBI): domain Eukaryota; kingdom Viridiplantae; phylum Streptophyta; class Magnoliopsida; order Alismatales; family Posidoniaceae; genus Posidonia; species Posidonia australis. The sequence goes on from JAMKQA010089813.1 coordinate 6,841, forward strand.
TTTTAAGCCACAAGTAGAAAATTTGTTTGATGCTAAAATTAAAGTTCTAAGAACAGATGGTGGAGGGGAGTATATTGATTGACTCTCTCAAAGTTTCTGCAACAATTTGGTAATGTTCATCAATTTTCATGTCTACATACCCCAAAACAAAATGGAGTGGCTGAGAGAAAGCATAGGCATATTACAGAGACTGGTTTAGCCCTATTAGCTCAGTCCAAAGTTCCTTTCATTTATTGGATTGAAGCTTTTCACACAATTGTGTATCTGATCAATAGGATGTCTTTGTCATCCACCCTCTGGAAATCTCCATTTGAGCTTTTATTCCACAAGTTACCTTATTATTCTCATCTCAAGGTGTTTAGCTGTCATCCTACAGAACGACTGAGCTTAAATCTAATTCTAAACCTTGTGTTTTTCTAGGATACTCCACTTCCCATAAGGGATATAAATGCTTGTCTGTTGAATTAGGGAGAATATATATTTCCAGGCATGTTAAATTTGATGAATCCTTATTTCCTTTCTCATGTGTTGTGTCCTCCTCTAGTGCTTTGACAACATCTTCATTACCTACTACTCTAGATCAATCAATGTGTGTTCATGTTCCTAGTACTATGTTTATACCCACAGATTCTATTTCAGTTTTTTCTCCTACAAATAATCCTAAATCTACTTCAATGTTTTCATCTTCTGATCCTTCTAGTTCTTCTTCTGATCCTCTTTCAGTGTCATCTATTGTTCTCCTTTAGTTTCTATTGATCATCCTTCTAATTCTCAAAATATTCCCAACTGTAATACTCATCTTATGACTACAAGATCTAAATTTGGTATTTTTAAGAAGAAGGTTCTTTACAATACTAAATATCCTATCCCTACTACTCTTCACATCAACTTCTTTCTGAATCAACTTGCTATTCCCAAGCTGTTAAGGATTTATGCTGGAGACAAGCTATGGATAGTGAGTTTAACTCACTACAGTAGCAAGGAACTTGGGTTCTTGTACCACCTACACCTGAGATGAATGTTGTCCAATGTAAATAGGTACACAAAATAATGACCAATGCTAATGGATCTCTTAACAAGTATAAAGCTAGGCTTGTTGCTAATGGTTATTTGCAATAGTCTGGGATAGATTTCATTGAAACGTTTAGTCCTGTGGTTAATCATACTACTGTTAGATTAATATTGTCATTAACAGTGAGTTTTGGTTGGCAGTTGAGGCAGTTAGACATTGAGTGTGCCTTCCTCCATGGTGAATTAAAAGAGAATGTTTATATGTCTCAACCTCAGGGTTATGTTGATAAGTTGAAATCGACCCATGTTTGCAGAATACTTAAATCCATCTATGGACTCCGACAAACTCCTAGGGTCTAGTATGAAAAATTCACAAACAAATTACTTGAGCTTGAGTTTATCATGTCCAGTTCAGTTCCACCTCTGTTCATCTATACTAATAATTCAGCCAAATTATATCTCTTGCTGTATGTGAATGATATTATCATCACTGGTAATTCATCCGTCATTTGAAATCTCCCTTTAACATGAAGGATTTAGATGCTTTGAAATATTTCTTGGGGATTAGTATTACATAGTCTCAATCACAGCTGATTCTAAATCAAACTAGATACATTATTCAATTGCTTCAGAAGTCTGATATGTTACGATGCAAACCTGTGTCTAGTACTACTACTGTTACTAAGCTACTTAAAGATGATGGAGAACCTTTATCTGATCTTACTGGTTATCGAAGTATAGTGGGTGTTCTTCAATACATCACTTTGACAAGGCCTGATATAGCCTTTTTTGTGAATCAAGTAAGTCAGTTTCTCCAAAAGCCTACAATAGTTCATGATAGTAGTTAAGAGGATTCTTTGATTCTTAAAAGGGACTCTGTCTTTTAAGCTTACTTACACACCTGGCTCGGTTGAGCTCTCTATATATTGTGATGCCGATTGGATAGGGTGCCAGTGGATCGTCGATCGACCAATGGATACTGTGTGTATTTGGGAAAGAATCCCATCTCTTGGTGTGCCAAAAAGCAAACTGTTGTGGCTCGTTCTTCTATAGATGCTAAGTACAGGTGTATTGCTTATACTACAGTTGAAGTTTATTGGTTATGCTATTTATTAAATGAGCTTCATATTCCATTGGTTAAAGCTCCTGTAATTCATTGTGATAATGTCTCCGTCATTTCTTTATCTCTCAATCCTGTGTTCCATGCAAGGACGAAACATATCGAAGTAGATTACCATTTAGTTCGAGAGAAGATTGCAAGGAAGCAAGTTGAATTGTGATATGTTTCTTCAGTATATCAGGTGGCGGATGCTTTTACAAAAGGACTTCATCCAGTTCGACTAAGGTTTCTTCAATCCAAGCTTCACCTTACTAATGCTAGGTTTAACTTGAGGGAGGCTGATAATAGGTGTTTAGCTAATGGTTAGCAAATACTAATAACTATGGTTAATTAAGTGTAATACTGTAGTTAGTTGAAGTGTTTGTTGCTTTCTATTATGGGTTATTATAACAGATAATTTTGTAAGATTCGATTCTTGATTCTGTTGTAACGAACTGGATTATATATATGTAAGAAGATCAATCTCTGATGGTGATCAAGGTTACTGTCAATTTACAGCTTCTCATTCTTTCTTCTTCCTTCTCTGAGCTCATATTCTACTGTTCATCTTCCTCTGCAACTGATGGGTTCAGTGCAGAGGTTGAATTGAGCTTGAGTAGTTGTATTACTCATAGGTTAATTAATTAAGTTATTTTATTCAACAGGCTCAATATTGTAAATTTCGTGCCAAACATAACCCGCTTTATTAGGGAATTTCACGTTTCACCTTTTCTTTTTTTCCATTGTTCCTCAATAAGGGAAATATTCAAACCATCATATATATGTTCAGTGTGTAATTCTTTTCTCTTTCTTTAGTTTTCAACATTTTTATTTGTAATGTACTTTCTTGTTTTTTTTAATCATTTCTTTTAGGTTGTGAGTTTTGAATAAGATGCTTACGTGGTTGCAAAACTAGGCATTCTTAAGACTATTTGATTTTAATTTAGATGGACCTCAATGATTGTTGTTGTTATGAGAGAACAACAAAAAAGCATCTCTATTGATTAGTGAAGAATACATATATATAGGTATTAGACACCCATGGATATATGGATATCCAATAACCCGTTTAACTACAAAAACTATCCCCACTTATTCTAACACTCCCCCTCAAGTTGAAGCATGCATATAAACCATGCCCAGCTTGTGACATAGAGACTCAAACACACCCATTGCAAGACCTTTGGTGAAGATATCTGTTAGTTACTCTGAAGAGTGCATATATGAAGTAGATATAACTCCATTCATAACCAGATCTCTCACAAAGTGGCAGTCAACCTCGATGTACTTTGTTCTTTCATTAAAGGTGGGATTGTTTGCGATAAAGATCGCAGCTTGATTATCACACCTCATAGACATAAGTATCTCAACATCACACTCAAGCTGTTCAAGCAGTGACTTCACCCACATCATCTCACACGCAGTCTAAGCCATAGATCTGTACTTCGCCTCTGCACTAGACCTGGACACCACATTTTATTTCTTGCTCCGTCAGGTGACCAAATTGTCTCCCGCATACGTACAAAAACCAGATGTGGATTTTCTATCACCTGCATATCCTAAATCTGAGTAGGCTTCAACTCTGATGTGATTATTTTTCCTGTATATCAGACCCTTTCCTGACACCCCTTTCACATAAGATAAGACCTGAAGAGCACCTGTCCAGTGTACCCTCCTAGGCTCATGCATAAACTGGCTCAGAAGACTGACTGCATAAGAAATATCAGGTCGCGTCATCGTCAAGTAAATGAGTTTGCCAATCAGCCTACGGTATTGACCAGGATCCTCCAGTAGCTCTGAGCTGCTATCACAGAAAGATGGTGACTGCTCGATAGGCGTGTTTTCTGGTTTGCATCCCAGAAAGCCTGTCTCCTCTAAAAGATCTAATACATACTTCCTCTGTGATAGAGTCATCCTACCATGTCCATATGCAAACTCGATCCCCAGAAAATAACGAAGTTTTCCCATGCCTTTGGTCACAAAGTGTCTGTGAAGATGAGCCTTTACCTCTGTAATTCCTTCTGTATCACTCCCAGTCACTAGAATGTCATCTACATATACAACCAGTATGACACATCCACGACCTGTGTGTCTATAAAACACTGATTGGTCTACTGCATACCTCTGAAAGCCACAATCAAGTACCATCTGGCTAAACTTCTCAAACCACGCCCATGGACTTTGCTTTAGTTCATAGATAGCCTTCGGTAATCTGCATACACAATCCTTCCCCTGAGCAATGTACCTCGGAGGCTGTTCCATCCAGATTGTCTCAGTCAGATCGTCAAAGAGGAAGGCATTTTTGACATCAAGCTGGCACATATCCCAGGAATTATTCATTGCAAGAGACAACAGCACCCGAATAGAATTGAGACAAGCAATCTGTGAAAAAGTTTCCTCGTAATCGATGCCATGTGTCTGAGTAAAACCCCGAGCAACCAGTCTAGTCTTGTAGCTGTCAATGCTGCCATCTGCTTTGTATTTGATAGTATACATCCACTTGCAGGTGATCACTGTAGTCCCAGCAATGCGGGCCACTAACTCCCATGTGCCACGACTAGTAAGTACCGCAATCTCCTCATCCATAGCAGCCTTCCAATGTGGAAGAGAAAGTGCCTCGTAATTCCTAGGAATGGTCTGAGAATGTAGGGACAAGGCAAAACTACAAAAACGAGGGTGTAGAGCATCATAAGATACAAAATGAGAAATAGGATGAACATTGCACAAATGAGTACCTTTTCAAAGAGCTATAGGCATGTCTGAGGAACTAGTAGGCGGATTTGCATTTGTAGAGGAGGATGGTCCGTCGTGAGAAGGTCCTAGAGGATGCTGCCATCGACGATATACCTGCAAGGATGAAGACGTTGGTGGTGGAACGACCGGTGTAGATTGAGTATCAACATGTTGCAACTCGACAACCGAGGGAACAGGGATAGACACACTGGACTGTGGAGGAGCACTGTAATATGGTTCAGACTCGAGGAAAGTAACATCTGTAGAAACATAATATCGACGAGTGGAAGGATGAAAACACCAATAACCCCTTTGAGTTCGTGAATAACCGACAAAAACACACTTGATTGCACGTGGAGACAGTTTGTCCAATCCAGGGGAAAGATCCTGAACAAAATCCACACACCCAAACACTCTCGGTATCAGACTAAATAAGGTGGAGTCTGATTGTAAACGACGAAGTGGAACCTCTCCACCAAATGGGTTAGCAGACATCCTGTTGATAAGGTAGGTAGCTGTAAGCACAGCATCAGCCCAAAGATGTTTTGGAACTTGCATATGCGTCATAAGTGTACGAGTGACATCTAGAATGTGTCTATGTTTACGCTCTGCAATCCCATTTTGCTGTGAGGTATGAGGACAGGATGTCTGATGGATGATACCTAGTGAGGCACACATAGAAGTGATGTTAGAATGCATGAACTCAAGTGCATTGTCAGTTCTCAAAAACTTGGGAGACACATCAAAATGATTCTTTATTTCATTAAGAAAATTTCTGAGTACATTATGAATATGATTTCGATCTTTCAACAAATATACGTAGGACACTCTAGAAAAATCATCAACAAAAACAATATAGTACCTATGACCCGACACAGACTGGACTCTAGATGAACCCCATATATCACAATGAATCAACTCAAATGCTGTGCTACTAGACGCAAGACGCAACTGTTTAAACGAAACACAATGGTGCTTACCTAACTGACATGACGCACAATCAAAACGAGACACAGATTGCCACGGTAAGGCTTATTGGAGTTTCTGACGAGACAGATGTCCCAGTCTATGGTGTCACAAGGAAGAAGACTCAACAGTAGATGTTGTAGAAGTGAAGCCTTGAGGAATCTCATCACGAACTAGTAGGTACACTCCATTTCCTCGATCACGGTCCAAACCAATCCTCCTTCCCGTCTGCAAATCCTGAAAGATACAGTGAAAAGGGAAAAAAGTCATATTACATTTGAACTGTTTTGTAATAGCACTAATGGACAATAAATTTACAAGGAAATCAAGGACAAACAGGACACTCTCTAGTGGTAACTGTGAAGAGGCGTGGACCACCCTCTCACCAGAGACTGGGCAAGTTTGGCCATTAGCAATCGCGACAGTCCGAATATCAGATAACTAAGATAATAGTGTAAACAAACTACAAGTACCTGACATGTGGGAGGAGGCATCGGAATCAATGATCCAGGAGGAGTCTCTCGAGGCAAATAGGGCACTAGTACCTGAAGTACTGGCATGTGTGGCTGTGGCAGTGGAATCAGTGACTTTTAACTGCTGAAGTCGCTCGTAATCAGCCTATGATACAGTGAATGTCGATGGCTCAGTAGTAGCAACAGATATGGGGGCCTCTGTAGTCATATTAGCCGTCTGAGGACGACCAATAATATCCCAGCATCGCTCAACTCGGTGACCCAACCGTCCACAGTGTGTACAACATGGCCGTCCTCGGTATCGCCACGACCACGTTCTCCTCGTGCACCACCACATCCACGTCCACGGGTGACCGCCATGGCAGAAGGCTCTGACACTGTATGAGAAGTAGCAGTAGACACTCCATAGCCTTGCCGAACGTGATATGAAGATCTGGTAGTACATCAGCAGCCAATACCTGTACTCGAATTTGTGAACTGAGATCTGGATTCAGGACAGAGAGAAACACAGCAATCGCTAGTTCTTCATGGTACTGACGTAGGCGGGTGATATCAACCGTCAGAGGCTGATGAATATCCAACTCCTCTAGTAAGGCTCGAAGAATAATGAAGAGATCCTGAATAGATGTGTCTCCCTGCCGTAGAGTGAAAAGTTGCTCATAAATCTCACAAACTCTGGAAATATTCTTTTTATGCACATAAGTGAGTCGGAAGAGTATTCCAAATCTTCTTTGCTGACCGCAATGATATGATACCACACGCAACAGAAGACTCTATACTGTTATTCATCCAAGTAATAACCGCCGCATCATCGGCCAACCAATCTTCATAAATGTCAGATTTGATATCCAGAGGAAGATCTGTAAGGTGCTTCACTTTTCTATGTGTCAAAATAAATGTCTTAAAACTCTGGGACCACAGATGATAGTTAGGGTCAGAGAGTTTCTCAGAGGTACTACTCATGTTTTTAACAAACGAATCACAGGATGACATCCTCACTGATTTTCAGTAGCAAATCACAAATAGATGGTCTGAAAACGACGAAAAAAATAGACCAATTGCTCACCACGGTGTGTGGATGTGACGTATCCACACACAACACCAACTGAAGACTGGAGCGTAGCCTAAAACATGGCCAGGAGGGGTTGGACTGCCTTAACAAGTGGATGGGAGAGACAATCAGGCATCACCAGTGACACAGTATGCGCCGGTGATGCCGTACGGCCGGCGACGACAGTGGAATGGCCGGTTGGACGGCCGGTGGTGGACTGCAGGCCATGTACGGGCCTGTCGGCAGTGGAGAAGACCTTGGGGCACGCAGGCGGGAGGGCAGGAGGTAGCGGGAGGGCAGGAGGGGACGTCCGACGGAGATCAGGCGGCGGCCGACGACGAGTACGGTGCAAGTCAGGCGGCTAGGGTTTTTTTTGTGGTTTTCTCCCTGTGTTCTGGTACCATGTTATGAGAGAAAAATCAAAAAGCATCTCTATTGATTAGTGAGGAATACATATATATAGGTATTAGACACCTATAGATATATGGATATCCAATAACCCGTTTAACTACAAAAACTATCCCCACTTATTCTAACAGTTGTTATTCATATCAAAATAGCAAAACATACAATCATCCTATATGTAGGTAAAAATTGAAATAAAATATGATGAATATTTTCTGGTTCTGATGAATATTGTAAGGGTAATATAACATGCTTGATAATTGCAGGTAATCTTGATCTTCTAAAAATCATCAAATTCCATCGAGTCACATTGAGGGAGGAGTTAGTGCTTATGGTCAATCATGTTTGATATACAATGTCATTTAAAATAAGTCAATCAGAAGCTAAAATGGAACTTACATAAGAGTTATTTTATGCTAAAATCAATTTATATAGTCAAAACTATCCATGAACTTGCATGCTATCTTTAGTGAGTGTATTTCTTTGTTTACACCATTGCAGAAAACATTGCACGTGGAAGATGATAGTTGATGTGTATTTGTTTTCCAGATTTATTTGTCATCACTTTACTTGTCGGCAGTAATGTTGTATTGCAAAAAGCTATTACATCTGTGTGTCATGTGAAAGATTGTGTTGTCATTTTCATTTCTCATCATGTTTATGAAGATTGGGGTAATGTTGCTCTTTGTTGAGGTTGTTCCATAATAGGTAACCCTACTTATATTACCAATAGATTGGGCATCAAACAAGGAATCTTACATCCAATGTCAGAGGGTTCACATGTAGTTGCTGAGCTGCCAAAAATTTTTAACTAAGTATATTTGCATTCTAAGGAAAAGAATCACTAAATTGACTCCATATTGATGGAGTTATAACTGATCATGATTTCCTCGCGTTTCTTTATCTGATTGTGTATTATTCTGGGGCTTTTAATGGCATGTTTTTTTTGTCATAAGTTTATCTGTTTATGTATCTCAGGGGATGTGATCATTTTGCAAGAGCCTTATGCCTGTACACCTTCTTCTACATTGTATTGCGATGGATGCTTTGTTTCCGGTAAATTGAGAAGATGTTCTTCTTGTCGAATTGCATGGTACTGTGGAAGTACATGCCAGGTATAATATCGTTCATGATGGATATTCTTGAGTATTGTTGTTCCTCTATATTTTGCTAGCTTGTGGCTTATTTTTTTATCGTGCTAGATACTTCAATTCTGGCATTCCTACTGCACTTTTTATTGCATAGCTTTGATCCACCCTATGTCTATCTTGCATCTAGTAAGATGCTGCCTTGCACTATACTAGTAGGTTGAAAATTTACTAGCAGACTGAAAAGGATTGCTTATGACACTCCCTGAATTTGTGTGCTATAATCCTAGCAAGAAGCAATGTGACAAGAAAAGGTTTAGGTAGAAAGTCACTGCAGTGGATTGCTAGGAAGAAAATCCAACTAAGTTGGCCAAAATATGTCAATTTCTTTTCATATTTCAGTTCTTTGCGGCAGGATGTCCAAGTTCACGAGGATTCAAATGCCAGAGTACTTGGTTGGTTCTCTAGGGTGATTTGATATGGGATGCCAAATTGTTTTATATTTTCCTTCTTTCCTACTCAATCTGTTTTTATTTTTTGTCTGTTCTTCTTTCATTGTTGCTTGATAAGTTTGTTTTGTATCCTCCCTTTGAGTTTTCAATAAAGTTGCTTTTTTGACTGCTCAAAAAGAATATTAGCCTTTGATTGCATAAGTTAAATAAATAGTTCATCCATATGATCAGTGTAGCCTACCATCCCTCGCCTAAGTACTCATGTTAGAGCATGAAGCTACCTAAATACATTGTATCTGAATTAAGTTGGTTAGATTAGATGAGGGTCTTTTCCAATCCATACTAAAATGTAAAACGTAAAAAAGCCATTCTGGTTATGCATGCAACTGAGTTTTGAGGGTCTTTTCCAATCCATACTAAAAAGTAAAACGTAAAAAAGCCATTCTGGTTATGCATGCAACAGAGTTTTGAGATGCACTACACTTCAGGGTGCTCGGGTGGCATACAAATGCAAAGTTTTTATCATTTATGGTATACTTTTCTGTTCTGTGTGGTAAACAATGGATGTGGATCCTTTGTCAAGGAAGGCAAAGATCAAAGCAAGGGATGATACAGTGAAGACATGAATTGGTTATAATCTGCATATACATGTGGGTGTAGACATGCATGCGGTTTTAAGTTTTAACTCTGCTTGCTTGGATTTGGTTAGATTGTTATCCATGCATGCAGATCTGTGTGTTGTGTTTAGAAGGTCAATGATATACTTTGTCATTTTTGGTATACTTTTCTGTTCTGTGTAGTAAACAATGGATGTGGATCCTTTGTCAAGGAAGGCAAAGATAGAAGCTTGGGACGATGCAGCGAAGACATGAGTTGGTTATAATCTGTATATACATGTGGGTGTAGACATCCATGTGGTTTTAAGTTTAACTCCCCTTGCTTGGATTTGGTTAGATTGTTATCCATGCGTTCAGATCTGTGTGTTGTGTTTAAAAGGCCAAAAATTGGTGAAACTGGTTATACATGCAAAAATATGATGCGTATTTTACATCCATCATTTTCTTCTATGTGATACTTCACTTCTATGTTCTGTGTCATTTGACCAAATGAACATTCTCATGTAGAAATCTGAGTGGAAGTTGCATAAACTGGAATGCCAAGCTCTTACGGGACTATCTGAGAACAGAAGGAAAATGCTCACACCTACAATGCGTTTGATGGTGAGACTCTTGCTCAGAAAAAAGCTTCAGACTGAAAAGGTATATATTGTGCTTTCTCAACTCTCACACACATACCATCTATTATTTTCCTTTCGTTGCCTTTTGACTTATATGGGGCAATGGAATCCATATCATTAAGAATCATTCGAGGTAGTCACATGAAAATGCTAGAGCAGATTCCCAGCCAGAAAAAGAATGGCAAACTAAAAGCATAGAAAAAAATCACATATTGAGCCCCAAATGCAACTGAAGCCAAGGTCCAGCTCTTCTATGTGATTTCTGAAGCAATAAAACGCTTCTTATTGGGAAATAACATCTCTCTGTAAAAGCCAAATAGGTTAGCTGACTGCTGGAAAGAGGATCAACAATCTTTGCTTCATCTGTTATCTTTTGACCGATGTGAATGATTGTGGATGCTTGGAGTAAACGAAGCAAATCGCAAATCATATATACAGTTGATTAAAGGAATATAGTCTCTCCATACTTCCAATGAAACAGGACAGGGGTCACCAGTTGATCTGTCATCTTATCATGGCCCCTGTACAAACATATAGCATATTATTTGTGCCAACTAGTATCTTTGTGATCCCTTTTTTTCTGAGGGTTTGTGTCTTGTAAAGGAGGCACATGGAATTACCCTTCTGCAAATAACAGTTTGGGTCTGGGAACAGTTAATTGCAATGAGAAATGCTAATCTTTTGTAGCATATTGTGAAAACCAATATTTTTACATGACCATATCAACTTTCGCATTGCCTTTCATGTAGGGGATATGATTTTCCGGCAGCTCAAGGTATTCTTTTAACTTACGGTTCTGTTATACTGTTTTTTAGCAATTGATGTTGTACTTCATTGTTAATGATGTTTGGAATTGTAGTTGTTTGGTCTTTCATGATTTGGGTGTAAATTAAATCACATCCTTAGATCCTTCAGTTCAATTCTACTTAATCACACTCTTGTGAATGACTCTCCCTTCCTGGTCCAACAGAACAGAGTTTGAAAAGATTCCCTTATGTAACATCTCTGTAGCAAGAATGTGAAACTTAAATCCTCTAAATCTTATGTTGCATATTGTGAAAACCAATGTTTTTATATGACCATATCAACTTTCTCATTGTTTTGCTTGTTGGGGATACAATTGTCCAGCAGCTCAAGGTATTCTTTTAACTTACGGCCCTGCTATGCTGTTTTTTTAGCAATTATTGATCTTGTACTTCATTGTTTTTTATTTTTGGAATTGTAGTTGTTTGGGCTTTAATGATTTGGGTGTAAATTAAATCACATCCCTAGATCCTTTAGTTCAATGCTACTTAACCATACTCTTGTGAATAACTCTCCCTTCATGGTCCAACAGAGCAGAGCTTGAAAAGTTTCCCTAATGTAACATCCCTGTAGCAAGAATGTGAAACTTAAATCCCCTTAATCTTTTTGTGTGGAAGTTCTGTCAGTCTCCTTCTCACACTCGATGAAATTAGTGGAGTTATTATTCTCCCAACTTTGAATTTTCTGAAACAACAATTTAATCATTTTGGACAAAAAACTTTCCAAATTTTAGGATGAGACATGTTAAGCTTGCCTAACACTTGGGCCAAACTAGCTCTGTCTTGGTTTTGCCTTCTTCACACAACCACCATGACAACCTGCAACAACCTTCTCCAGTGAGAGTTCTCTGGCAGTTTTCTGTTGCATCGCATGGGATGTTGATGTTGCATGTGAATGCCTACATAATAGACCTCATTAACCTCCACCTCCACTTCTCATGTTGTGCACAATGGTCTTGGAATTTCTTGCATGTGTGCCGACGCAAAATTTATTCTAAAACACCAGAAACGTCTATGTCAACATAAAAAAGACTAGATGATAAACTATGTCCTGAACACGTAATGAAGTGGTGTATCGTTTACTTTTCTCCAATGTGGATCTTGTACTGGAATATTGCTCTTTCTATGATTTTATGTGTTTCTTTTTGTATAAATGATTAAAAGAGTTTGCACATGGGAGGATATTCTTACCTTAATCTTTCTTCTTTTGCCAGATAATTCCATCTACAGTAGAAGACAACTATGATCTTGTGGAAGCATTGGTTTCTCGTATCCTAGTTCTTGGATTTTCATTTGATAAAGTGCACAATAACATCATAATTATTTGATCATTGATTATTTCTTTGACCGACATGTGCCAAGATATGTCTGACATTGATCAGAAACAGCTAGTGTCATATGCCGAAATGGCAAACCTCATCAAGTTGATAATTCCTTTTGAGGAAATAAACATAAAGGAGGTTACTGAGAACTTTTCAAGGGTAATACATGAAACATTTTCTGTGCCGTTACTCCTAAATATTATTTTCCCTCAACAACTAATTCAAAAATTTTAGTGATTTACCAATTATTTTATGTGTTCATGTGACAAGCTTATGATGAGATGCTTTACCATATGTGCTTATTAGACTTTTGATCCTAATTGTTGGATTGGCTTGAAAATAAGATCCACCAAAAATGGTCCGCCTAGCTGGACAAGATGATCCCACATGGATCATGTTAGATCTAATATTGTTTAGTGTTGTAGGTTGTATCGGTAGATGGATATTTGTTTACTTAGTATAGCTTATATATGTAAGTTCTCTCAATAGATTATGATTCTCTTTAATCTCAACATGGTATTAAGAGTATAAGTTCAAGGTTGAGAAAACCTGATGCTAGCTGTCACCCTACCTAAACTCCCATCTTGTGTCGTAGCTGGCTCTTTCGGCCCCCCTATGTTGTTGGCCCTTCCTCCTTTTCCTTTGGCTTCCTTCTATAATTGGTTCCTCCCCTCATGTTGCCTTCTCCTCTCCCATCGGTCCTTCTCCTCCCACCAATCCTCCCATTCGGTGGCTCCATAGCCCATGCAGTTAATCAACCCTATGTAAAAAGGATGTAAAGGGTTGTTGTGCTATTGTGGGACATTTGATTGTCTCGTATGCGTTTGGTTTGTGTGTGGCTTGAGACTGATCTACATGTTTTTGAGTTGGTAATTGAGGTCCAGCCTTGTTCATGTGTTTGTAGTTATTGTTTGTCATGGTGGTGTGTACCATGGCTTCTTTTTTTGCATCCAACAACATTAGTGATGCATGGTTGTGAGATCTTGGTAGAACTACCATCAAATTCAATGATAGCAACTATCTATTATGGTTCAAATTCTTTTCTGTGTTTCTTGGTGCACATTGAAAAGTGAAGCACATTACAAATGCTCATTCAACTACGAAGGATCCCACATATGATGATTGGTTTGCCTTCACTTGTGGAATTATATCATGGTTTGTTAACAACATGGAACCGAATATCGCCTCAAATGTCATGTTTTTGACTCGACTAAAAAGATATAGGATATGTCAAAGGAGACATATGACTATGAAAAAAACATATCCCATGTCTTTGAGATATATGAAAAGTTTTTCTTTTCGATATGGAAAGCATTTTGTACATTGCTTTGCTCCCTTGTGGCTAAATTAGATACTCATCAATTGATTGTCACTGATCCAAAGATCCTCAAGAATAACACGATGGTTTGGTTATTGCAAAGTTTCTCTTTAGGTTTCATCTGGATGTTGCTTCCCATATTCATGGTCATGTTCTTGGTATTGATATGGTTTCATCATTGTTCTCCACATTTGTATGTGTGTTACGTGTTTCTATTAGTGTGTCCATCTCTGTCCTAGATCAGTCTGCCATGGTAGTTTTCTCTAGAAGTCGTGGTCGTGGACGTGGTCGAGGCTGTTCTTAGAGGGTGGATGTGGCACTCGCATGTGCGATCACTGTGGTAGGTCTATTTACATTTTTGACAAGTGTTAGGACAAATTCAGTCGACTTGACTGGGCTCATCATGTTGCCATAAAGGATGTTCTTGGTGATCAGTCTTCGTTTGATGTTGTTACCTTTTCTCGGGCAGAGTACGACAAATTTCTTCCGTTACTAATAAACCAATTGTTTGCCATTGCTTCTCATGCTGTCATTTCAGGTACAAGTGTCTTTTTAGCCTCTAATGACAATTCTTGGATTATAAACTCAGGTGTCTTTCTACACATATGTTAGGCACTTGTGATTTGTTTACCTGTTTATTCAATCTGTTAATATTCGTTTTATTTTTATTGTTGGTGGTCATCAGTGTAATATCTTTAGGGATGGGATTGTTCAAGTCTTTTCCCAACTTACTATTGATAAAGTTCTTTATGTTCCGAACTTTTCTGTTAATTTACTCTCTATCTATGTCATTACTAAAGCCTTATAATGTTGTGTATTCTTTTTTCCCTTTTATTATACCTTTTAGGATTTGCATACAGGGAGAATTGGTTTGGGTCGTGAGCATGGTCGTGGTGTTTACCTACTGGTTCATGATGAGATACTTCAAAGGTTGGCATTTTTTGTATCCTCTACAGAGTCGTCCATTTTATAATACTATCTTATGGATCACTTGTCACGCCTCAAATTTTCCACAATAATTTAAACAAATTAAATTACGGGAAAACTAAAGCTAAACAGTAAAATATCTAACCACCAGGAACCTGTGTGTGCGGCTAGCAGACTCCA
>JAMKQA010089814.1:0-18249 GCA_024699735.1 Posidonia australis
GTTTTCTCCGCGTTTTCCTTGGATTTTCGTAATTTTCACGATTTTCCATCGCCTACGGGCGTACAGCAAAGCGGCATGATCCATGCCTACATTTCATCCATGAGATAATTTTTTCCCCTTTTTGACCTTGTTTTACTTTGACTTGGCATGATTCCAGTCATCATTTTGCACAAGCATATAGAATAAGCAAGCATACATTTTAGCAAACCATAGACAGTAGGAAGCCTAGAAAGATCGAGTTTTCTCGAGCACGTGGGGGTGCCTAACCCCTTCCCCATGCGTAACCAGAATCCTTACCCTTTCTCTGGCCCGCATTCATACTTGCATTATCCATTAGGCATGGATCACACATGCATCATTGCATCTTGTTTGCTTTCTACCCGTTTTTGGTGTTTTCTTGGTTTTCCTCATCTTTCCATTAAAAGACTAGGTGGCAACTCCTTTCCTTATCCTTTCGTTTTCCCTTTGGTGTTTCCAAGTCTTATCTCTTCCTCCAGATTCACCATTTTCGCCGTGACTGTATCGGACCTCCCGGTGTGTTCCCGCACACCGAAGTCAGGTTTTGGTGAACCGCGCCCAGGGGTTCCACCGGCATGGTCACACATGCCCTATAGCTATGCCATAGAAATGTGCACTGAGGTAACGCGGTCAGGACGGATGTACAAGGCCCCAATTTCGACTAGCAAGCCTAACCAATCAATTGCCTCATCATCCCAACTAGAAAACCAGATTCCCAGTCCTGTTCCCGAAGAAGTAACCCTAAGAGTCAATCCCACCACTACCAAAAAGGGCCCACCTGTAGCAGACATCACGACCCAATTGAAAAAGGTTAAAGCAGATATTTCCATTTGAGACTTGATTCATACATCAGTTGAGCATAGGCAAGCCTTCCTTCAAGTTTTCCAAGCCACTCATGCTTCCCCAACAATACAACCGTCAACCTTGGAGAACATGGTAGGAATAGTAGCTACGCCACAGGTGATCTCCTTCTCTAGTTCAGAATTACCCCCGACAGGGACCAATCACAACCAACCCCTATTCATCACAGTGAAATACCAAAATTTCTGCATTCCTCTTACTTTGGTGGATAATGGTGTAGACTTAAATGTCTGCCCCTTGCGAATCGCAAGTCAGGTCAGATTCAAATCTAAAGACATTACCCTGGCTGTGAAAGGAATGATGACATTTGATAACACGCACCATGATGCTTTAGGAATTTTGGTTATTCCCCTGATCAATGGTCCTACCTGTTTTGAGGAAGAGTTTTATGTTGTCGACCTCGAACCGTCTTTCAATCTCCAACTTGGCCATCATTATCTCCACAAGCATCAGGTTATCCCCTCGACTCTTCACTGAATGATTAAGTTCCACTGGAACAATGACATTGTTGTTGTAATGGTGAAAAATCTTGAAAAGGGGAAAGTCGAGGTAGTCTCTTCGTTGTCTCCGCAAACTGTCCATTTTGACCTCAAGCCTTTTGATGTGCTCTATGGAGTTGACCACTTTGAGCATGTTAATTTCATTGCAATTCTCGAGTGTGCCAGCCATTTGACTGCTTTTAGCAATCCATTTATGATGATCGAGAATCTTTGTTAGAGGTGGGGGTACGAGAAAGGAGCACCTTTCAAACAGAATGACCAATGAATTGCCGATCCAATTGCCGCAAAGAAAAAACGAGAATTTGAAGGACTGGGATATAGATGGAAGCCGTAGGATGAATTCTCGAGGAATCGTATGTTCTAAAAACTTTTTATTCCATGGAATTTAACTAACTTTGTTAGTGTAGGATTTCTAGATCCCAATCAGAATCCTGTTGTTGCAGAGTCTGAACAGAATGAGCCAACCAATGGATCAATGTGGGTATGTGTTGAGGACTACTATTCTGAGGAAGAGGTTGCGGATCGCATAATAAGTCCAACTTTGTCCTTTCCACCAAGGACACCTAGGCTTGCGTTGTCACCTCCAGAGTTAGTTATAGGTCCTCCTACAAATCCTATTGCAATTACAGTTTCAGTAGGAGTAGTTTCAACCATCGTTTCACCAGCATAACAGTTAGCTTTGACGGAGTCACAACCAAGTCAGCTAGAATCACCATCTGAAGTACGAGAAACCAACAGTGCATACTATGTGGATTTTGCTTCTGATGAAGAGGAGGGAGATGCTGTAGTGGCACAAGTTGACAGCATGCTTAGTGATTTAGAAGTTCTGTTCCAGGAGCAGCTGGCAACACTAGCGAAGGATGCAGAGAGTGAACTTAGGCTCAGAAAAGGAAAAACTGTAGTCACAGAATGCATCACAGAGTAGTCAGTTGCGCAGGGTCAGTTCACCATCATGGCCCTACAAGAGGACAGATCATTGAATGCTAGACTAGAGGAGTTTATCTCCTATCAGTCGGGAGGCGAGTCTAGTTGGTACTACCAGTTTTGGCCCCACTTGAGCAATGGGGCCCAAAAAAATTCCTGAATTAGGCTTAGGAGAGAATGCATGCAACAGCACTCACATCAATCAATCAGAGAACAACCGTCCACCTGTCACACACATTGTACATACCACCCAAGAAAACCAAAAAAATAAAAATAGTCCTCCACACAATAAGATTGTGGAAGCAATGGGACAGCCAAGGGCATCTGTAAATTCAAAAGCATCAGAATCAAAGATTGTAAGAAGTGCGTACATTACCGCTTAAGCCTAACATCAAGTCGGTCAAACAGAAGTTGCATAGATGGCGACTGCAGTGGCTGTTGGAATTGAAAGAGGAAATAATGAAACAACCTAAGGTCAATTTTCTAAAAGTCGTCCTCTATCCGGAATGGTTAGTAAATGTGGTCCTAGTGCCAAAGAAAGATGGTCGGGTTTAAATGTGTATTGATTACAGAGACCTAAACATGGCAAGCCCAAAGGATGACTTTCCACTCCTGCATATCGATGTACTAGTGGAAAGTCATAAAATGTATACTACAAGACATAAAATGTTGTCATTCATGGATGAATTCTCAGGTTACAATCAAATTAAAATGACAGAGGAGAATATGGAGAAAACGTCCTTCATTACCCCATGGGGAGTATTCTGCTACAAGGTTATGCCATTCGGGCTAAGAATGCCAAGGCCACATATCAGAGGGCGATGACGGCATTGTTCCATGACCTCATGCACCAAGATATTGAGGTCTATGTGGATGATATGATAGCTAAGTCAAAAGAGCCCGAAGAACACATTGCTTGCTTGAGAAAGTTGTTCAACTGCCTACAAAAATAGAAGCTGTGGCTTAACCCCAACAAATGTGTATTTGGGGTGTCATCAGGCAACCTACTGGTATATATCATCAACCAGAGGAGAATTGAGGTGGATCCGAATAAGCTCAAAGCCATCATTGAGATACCACCTCCTTCAATAGAAAAGGAGGTCCGAAGGTTGCTAAGGCGGTTGAAATACATCAGCCGATTTATTGCCTAGCTGACACTAATTTGTGAGCCAATCTTCAAACTCTTGAGGAAAAACGCACAGATCCATTAGAGTGATGAGTGCTAAGAAGCTTTTGAAAAGATTAAGAGGCTCTTGGTAAGACCACTAGTCCTAGTTCCCCCATCACCAGGGCATCCTCTATTACCCTATTTATCAATAACACAGTATTCAATGGGTGTAGTCTTGAGTCTGCATGATGAAACAGGCCGTAAAAAGAAGGTCATTTATTACTTGAGTAAGAAATTCAATGATTGTGAAGCTAAGTACACCACAATCGAGAAGGTCTGCTTATCCCTTGTCTAGGCCACACAACGTCTGAGGCATTATATGATGGCATATCCTGTTCTGCTGTTGTGCCGACATGATCCTATGAAATACTTGTTCTAGAAGCCAGTACTGGTAGGCAGATGCATCAAGTGGCAGGTGCTCTTATCTCAGTTTGATATCACTTTTGTCACTTAGAAGTCTATGAAAAGATAGGATGTGGCAGATCACTTAGCAAATTTACCTTTACCAGAGTATCAAGCTTTGCAGACTCAGTTCTCCAACGAGGATATACTATTTACCATGGAAGAGAATGAGTCAGAAGGGCCCTGTGAAAAAGAGCGATGGCATCTCTACTTTGATGATACTGTTAACAAGAGAGGCATGGGAATTGATGTAGTACTGGAGACCCCGCAAGGCCAGATGATCCCACTTGCTCGAAAGTTGACCTTTGTGTGCATCAATAATGTGACAGAGTACGAGGCATGTATTCTTGGACTGTGGGCTGCATTAGAACATGGTGTGCGGAAGTTACATGTACATGATGACGCCATGTTGGTCATCTCGCAAGTTAATGATAACTGAAAGACCAAGGATTTGAAACTGATACAATATCATACCCAACTTATAAAGCTAATGACTGAATTTGTGGAGATACGCTTACGCAGACGCGTTGGCCACTCTCGCATCTTGAATGTCCATACCATAAGATAGCACGATGAAAGTGTCGATAACCTGCACAGACCAGTCAGCACACTGCATGAGCATAAAGGAAGCAAACCCCACGGAAGAACTCCCATGGTATCATGACATTAAAGTCTTCTTGAAAATCAAGATTCATCATCTAGATGCATCAACTACAGACAGAAAAACTATGATCCGACTGGCATCAAAATATGTGCTTGGAGCAGGTCACTTATAAAGAAGGTCTTATAATCAAATGCTTTTACGCTGTTTCGATAAAAAGGAGGTTGATACAGTAATGCTGCAAGTGCATGCTGAGACATGTAGACCACACATGAATGGAGTGTTACTAGCCAAGAAGATAGTGTTACTAGCCAAGAAGATAATGTTACAAGGCTATTGCTGGTCAACCATGCAGACAGACTGTTGTCAGTTTGTGCGAAAATGTCACAATTGTCAGATCCATGACAACTTCATTCATGCACCTCCATAACAGCTCCACAACATGTCATCGCCCTGGCCTTTCTCAACATGGGAAATAGATGTTATTGGAGCTATCCACCTGGCAGCTTTTAACGGACATCAATACATTCTAGTAGCTATTGATTACTTTACTAAATAGGTGAAGGCAACTTCTTACAAGACAGTGATGGCCTCAGTAACCGAAAATTTTATCAGGAATAATATCATCACCTGATTGGGGTCCCACATTCAATTATTTCTGATAATGGGACAAATTTCATAGCCAAAAGGGTCAAGGATTTTCTGCAGGAGTTTCATATGAAGCATCACAGGTCCTCTTCATATCGTCCTCAAATGAATAGGGTTGTGAAATCTGCCAATAAAATCTAACTAAGATTCTCAAAAAGATGGCGGAAACTCATAAGGACTAGCATGGCAGGCTTCCATATGCATTGTGAGCTTACAGAACATCAGTCTGGACTTCAACTGGAGCAATTCCATATTCTTTAGTCTATGGTATGGAAGTAGTTCGGCCTATAGAGGTGGAGATACCCTCGCTCAGAGTCTTGAGGGAAGTAGAGTGGATTAAGGACCGCTTTATTCAACTGAACTTGATAAATGAGCACAGATTGCAAGCTATGCATCATACACAATGTTATCAGAAATGGATGGCCAAAGCCTATCAAAAGAAGGTCTGACCTAGAAGTTTCCTACCGGAGGACCTAATTTTGCGAGCTATACATCTCCTTGATGGTCTTGGTAAATTCAGACCCAACTGGCGGGGACCATTTGTAGTCAAACAGGTCTTCTCTAGAGGAGCATTAATCCTAGAGGACATGGATCATATCGAACAGTCAGAGCTAGTTAATTCATGTTACCTAAAGAAGTACTATTAGTGATCATAAATCTCATATCCTCTCTCTACGATATTGTCCTCTTACTCTATGCATGCATGTATTCATTATATCAATGTTTTCTACATCCACGTAGCCTTGCATCTTAGCACATGCTTAACTAACTCCCATTCAACACACACATCTATAGGCAAGTAGTTATCATCATCATCACATGCATGGATCTTAATCTAATGATGATAAGCAGAATAAGCTTGTCAGTATTGGGAATGCGTAGCACCTCTTCAAGTAGATACTATCCAGGAGTAGACACCCTGATTTTGTAGTCACTTGACAGTATGCTACTCTGCAAAGATGCTCTGATTGCGACCACTAAACCTAAACCTTAACTCCACCAAAATCCTAAACCCACAAACCCACTCAAGCCCAGACAAGTCCATTCAAGCCCACACAAGCCCACTCTGACCTAATCAAAAATCAAAACCAAGCAAAACACATTTAAAACATTTAAAATCCAAATTAATCAAATAAAAATCCCAATTAAAACCAAAATTAAATAAAATCTACTTAAATCCACTTAAAATCCAAATTAATCAAGTGAAAACCCTAATTAAAATCAAAATCAAATAAAATCCACTTAAACTATTTAAAATCCAAAATTAATCAAGTGAAAACCTAATTAAAATCAAAATCAAATCAAATCCATTTAAATCATTTAAAATCCAAATTAATCAAGTGAAAACCCCAATTAAAACCAAAATTAAATAAAATCCACTTAATATCCAAATTAATCAAGTGAAAAGCCTAATTAAAACCAAAATCAAATAAAATCCACTTAAACCATTTAGAATACAAATTAATCAAGTGAAAATCCTAATTAAAACCCTAATCAAGTAAAACTTAATAAAATCTGATTAAAAAGAAACCCTGGTCCAAACAAAAATCAAGCAAAAAACAATTAAATCAAAATCTAAATTAAATCCCAAGTAAAGCCAATTAAACTAAATTTTAAATTAAATCCCAAAAAAATAATTAAATCTAAATTTAAAAGTAATCAAATCAAAAACCAAACCCAAAATCCTAATTCAAATCACTTAATTAAATTATGAAACCCAAAACCTAAACCACTAAAAACTCAATTTAAAATCTCAAAAGAACCTAAGATAAACAAAACCCTAATAAACCCAAAAATCGTAATTAAAATCACCTAATTAAACTTGAAGCAATAAAACCCTAAATCCTAATTAAAATCATGAAAAACCCCGAAATAATAAAATCCAAAAAGTCCTAATCAAATTAAGACAAGGAAACCCCAAAACCCTAATTACAATCCAAAAATCCTAATTAATTAAACCTTAAATCGCAAAATCAAAAATTTAATTAAAATCCTAAAACTTAATTAAAAACCTAGAACCAAAACCCTAAAATCCATTAAAACCTAAAAACTCTAAAAAAAAATTCCGAAAACCAAAGCCCAATTCAGCTCACAACAACCAATATCCCTTTCAATCACAAACTTAAGAAAGAAAAAAAATAATTCCGGCCACTACCGGCGACCCAAGTTTTCTGAAGAGATTTCTGGCAGAATCTCTTCATCTCCGACGCATATCCCTGATCTCCCGTGATCTACGGCCATTTCCCCCTCTAGCTCACGTCTGATCCAACGACGTCCAGCCACTAGAGGAGGATCGACGGTTGGAGAAGAGACCGCCAGAGTTTAAAGCCTCTGGCCGCTAACAAACACTTCTCCTCTTCAAGACTCCCCCCTTCGAGCGCTTCAATCCACAGAGCAAATCCCCCAACCAACCCATCAATTCCCCACATCCAGAGCTCCCTCTTCAGCCAATTCTTCACCCTTGGAACCCCTAGACACCATAGCCAGAGCAACCATCTAGAGGACCATCGCCGTCACTCACCGGCTGAGACAGAAGCTCCACCCAGGTGACCCATTTATTTTGCTTTGAGTCTTCATCCTTAGCTCGGTCCCGTCTGGTCCAAGCCCTTTGAGTCGCGTTTTGCCGGAGACAACCGCCCCTACGCCGTCTCCTTCTCCTTCGGTGGTGGGTTCACCACCACCGGCGAGGCCTCAGGCCTCTTGGTCTAGGGGAGGCCCCACGGGCCTCTCCTCCTTCCTTCCTCCGCTTCCTCCCCAGGTCCCCTTCAATCAAGAAGGGATCCTCTGGCCTCCTATGGCCAAGAACGCCGTCGCTCTGCTACGTCGATCACCGATCGTCATCGTGGAAGCCTCTAGATGCCCCTACCGCTCACGACCTCCTCTAGAAGGCCCGCCTCCCCGCCACGAATCTCCTCATGCCGTCGTGGCACTTTCCCAGCCACCCAAACCACGTCCCCCTCTCCGTCGTGTCAGCTGCCGACCAGGGAGGTGGGTGGAGCCACCCAGACACCTCTGATCTCCTTTGGCCCCTCAGAAGCATCCACCGCACTGTCAGGAAGCTCCTCCACTCACCGCCACACCATCGTAACGGTCGCCCCATCATCAGCCACTCCGTTGTCGACAGCTCCTCGCCGGAGCGCAAGGTGGGGGAGACATCCCAGGTCGCCTCAGCCCCGTCTGACGCTCTGGATAGCCCCGCCGTCACCCTCCTTAGCTTCCTAGGCCATCGCCAGAGCCCTCCAGCCACTACACTGCCGTTGGGCTGTCGCTGGTGGTCTCGTCGGAGCGAAAACGCCAGCGATTCTCCGATGAACTTCAAAGGGTAATTTTTCTGACTTAGGTCTAATTAGTTTTCGGATTTTATTCTTAGGTCCTTAAATCATTTCTTTTAGGTCATGTTTTTATATTTAAACCCTTATAATTTTAAATAACATTTCTTTATTTTTTTTTGTAAAAATTGCATTTGACTCCCTCCATGTTTTAATTTTTCATCTCTATTGCATTCATACATGTTTTCTCACATTTATGTCCCTCATATCAGGTTTTCTTTGCAATTAAGTCTTGAACATTTGCATCATGCACCCAGAGCTTTTTAAAATGAATTTTCCTTGTGAAATTTGCATTCTGACCTTGAAAAACTTCTTAATCACACTGACCATCATAAAAGTTGAATTTTTGTCGCATTTAAGTCTTGAAATTTTGCATGTAAGTCCCCAGATTCACAACATACAGTCATTGAGTAGAGGAAATTTGTACCCAGACCCTTAGACTACTTTAAAATGTATCATTTAGGATTTTAATTGTTTTCACACCTATTTTTGACATTTTCCACTTGTTGCATTTATAATTTTGCACTTAAACATAGATTTCATTTAAAAATCAAATTTGCATTGTAAAATGATCTTTAATTTCACATTTTAGTCACATTTGCATTCATGTGTGAATTTTGCATATTAGTCTCTAAGTTCTGAGGAAATCACCAAGGTGCAATTTTCACACATCTCAGTGCTACATTTTCTTTCAATCCATCTACACACTAAGATAAAGGTCACTGAATATTTTTTAATCTAGGTTTTTTTCCTTTTTGTGAATTTTGCATTTTGGTCCTTGTACTTGTCTTTTATCATGTTGACATCATTTTTCTTATTTTTAAGACCTTGTCCTTTTCACATTTCTTGCAAGCAACTTCCTCCTGACATTTTGCATACATTAGACCATGCATCATACACATGTACATAGTTATCACATCTAGGCATGGAAATGACCAAATTGCCCCTATGCCACCAGTTCATGCACATGCATGTTAGTTCTTGCATTAAGTCATGCATAATCTTTGTCTAAGTCATTCCTCAGCATCTTTTACATATTTAAGTACACTTTCATGCATTTTGCTTAGTTTTCATGTCATGTCATCCATTTTGAGCAAACCCGCATCCTATGTGTTTTTCTGTAGATTTTTCTCCAATCCGTTTTCGGATTCCTTCGCTTCATATTCGATTTGACTCCCTTTATTCCATATTTTTCGATTTGATTTGAATTTCATTGCCTGAGGGCATACATTAACTGACCTAAAAGCCCATATTGGCCCATTTCCGGATTATTTCCCCTTTTTGATTTTTATGACATTTTCCATGATTCTGATGACTTGAGTTGACCCCAATTTTGACCTTTTTGATATCGATATGATTTTCCCGGACATTCTTTCCAAAACTACTGTTGTTTTATGTGATTTTCTTTGCATATCATCATTTGCTTGTTTTGCGCGTACTTCTTTGCAATTTCTCCATCCTAGTTTCTACGATGTTTTCTACGATTCTGATGATTTAGGTCTATCGCATTTTTTATTCCCTTGGGTCGGTGTGATTTTCTGAGCCATTCTCTCCAAAAACTTCGTCATTTCATGTGATTTTCTTTGTCACGTCGTGTTTCGTGATTTCATCATTTTGTGTGGATTTCTTCGCAGTTTTCGCGTGCCATCTTGCACATTCATCTAGTTTTGTCTTGGCATTTATATTAGTATGATTAGAGCACAATCTAGGCTTAACAAGCATTCATTCAGCCTTTAGCTAGCGAATTGTACTAGAAAGACCAAGTTTCTCGGGCATACGAGGGTGCCTAACACCTTCTCCATGCGTAATAGGAATCCTTACCCATCCTCTAGTTTGTAAACATCTGTCGTTTTCATTTGCACTCATGCATTCACCTTTTTTGTTGTTTGATTGTGGTTTTCCTCGTCTTTCCCTTAAAAAACTAGATGGCGACTCTATTTTTTTCGTTTTATCCTATCTTGCGCCTTTACCATCTTGGCATAGCTGTGGCCTCCTCCCTCTGGTGCGACTCCACGCCAAATTCCCGGGTGGGCATGGTCACACCAGGTAACCTAGAGAGTGAGGAAACCACCTTTCATTGTGAATTGGGCGAAGTATCCAAACCGCTCGAGGAACATACACCTTCAAGAGGAAGATAAATGTTACGGGTGAGAATGAAAGTGTGAGATAAAATAAAATATATCTACGAAAGGACATAAAAAAATAGAAGATAGAAGTCGCAAATAGAAGTTAACCCTAAAGAAAGAGGCGTGTCAGGTAACGTTGTCTCTACAACTTATATTGGAGAAGAGTTGGAGTGAATACCTGGAAAGTATATTCCAAAAGGGCTTACCCAACTCTTTAAACAATAGCACCTCCCCACCAATAGACCAAGTGCCTATTACCTCCAAACCAGGGATAGGGTAAACCCATACGCCTATGAGGGAGAAAGAATAAAGAAAATAAAATAAAAAGTAGGGATATAGCCCTGTGGGGTTTGAAATGGAACCCAAAACACAATATCGCATTTCCAAAGAACCACCTAAAATACTAAGATCTTGGATAGAGTCTCGTGAGGATTAGAACTACCATTCTCTTATATACATGGCGATAAGCATTCCAATACTGAAGACACTAATAAAATCGCACAAATCATTCATTACTCGTACATTCTTCCCATAAACATCATTCTAAAGTGTCGTAGAGTCTAATCTGGTCCTTTTAGTAGGGGATATGTTAGCTACTTTCAACCTAAAAGGGTCAGAAGGACATTGCCTAAACAAGGGGCATGCAAGCTGCTCTTATTGGTTAGGATCATTAATGTCAAATCACGGACATTCCAGCTGTCCTATGGTTAGACACACTGAGCCAGTACTTCGACTAGGGGCATGTCAGTTGCTCTAATTGGTCACAACCTCCAATGCCTAAACCAAGGACATGTTAGTTGCCTACTGCACATGAAAATAAACAAGCTGCTCTCAAAGTATGCCAGTCAGGGAAAGGGATCTTAATAGTCTCTTTAAGTACTCTTGTAAGTAAATAGGATACTCCTGGACAGGAGATTATTCTAAAGCCTTCAAGAGTGAGTTGACACTTGATCAGCTCACTTTGACATATGACCTTGAGGGTTCGATACTCAATCAGCTCTCTCTAAGACGAACCTAAGAGTATAAGGCAAGGCAGCTATACAGGATGTGTTGTCTTAGTGAAATATAAGCTTTAAAGAGTGGTCATACATAGCTGGAATTTTATTCAAGTTCAGAATTGACATGGTACAAAACGAAGTGAAGTAAAATAGCCACAAATTTATGCTACTTCGTGCCCTCTTTGAATTGCTTGCATCAGGAAACAAAGGTGGACCCAGGTAGAGCTCGCTGATAGGCTAAGTCTCCCGGATTTCAGTCTCATACTCCGCCGTACATCTACAACCCTTTGCCATGGCGACACAGTCAAACCAGAAGTAGTGATGAAGTAACTAAGACAATTTAGTAATCATGACAATTAAACTCAGTGGATAGGACAGGAAACGAGCTCACATCGGACTCTGGGTGAAGGAATCTTGGCAATATCTGAATTGGCACATCACGTGAATCGGATGATACTCTATTCCTCTAGAGAATCCTGACAGGATGATCAACCTTAGGTTCTCATCGTTAAAGAAAACAACGAAGGGTTGAGTCGTAGACGGAAAGATGCGCCAAGTCATGCTGTCCTTAGTCAAGCCTTCCAACTTCTCACAAGCTGCCTTAACAGAAGTAATGATACCAGAGTGGCCGCTACGACAGTATGTCTCGAAAGCAGACTGTTGTGAGTGCAGAATTTCAACTCCCAGATATGCGACTAGCCAGACTTGAAGAATAGATTGCGTCATGCAGTATTCCACGATGTACAGAAGTAAAGCGTACGCTAAATGTATAGCCTTACCAGTGCCCCACAGCCGTAGAAATGACAGCAGTGGCGCAATGATCGATCCAAGGTCTGAAATGTCTCAACTAAGATGACCAGAGCTAGATCAATTTGGTGGGTCACAACAGCAAGGGCAATCTCGATCATCTCAATGTCCACGGTTATTCTTCCATGACTAAAGACTAGTTCATCCAGGAAGCGGACGACGAGACATTGAAGCTAGAGGTCATCATCCGCTACAGTTTTCTTACCAACAACCTCATCAATGTGCTCTAGTTGAAGCATAAGAGATTACAGAACAAAATTACAAGCCCCACACTACGATCCGTAGTAATTCAAAGGTGCTTAGGCAGTGTTTGGCAGACTATTCAGGTCCTCCAGAGGTGACCAACAACATAAGCTGAGAGAATTGTAGTTTTTTCCTTATACTTCATGATTTTGATTTGATTTTGATTTTCCTAATTTCTGCTGTTTTATGTGACACTTTCCGAATATTTCTGATTTTTACATGATTTTCCTCACCACCGAAAGACGTACAATAAAATGACATTTTCAATGACTACAGTGTCCCTGGAATTATTTTCCTTATCATTTCTCTTTTATTCATTATTTCTTAGAGATTTACCATATTTTCACATTCATCTTAGACACTAGATCATGAACAAATAAGAATCCTTACCTTTTCTCTGGCTTGTAATGGCTAAGTGTTGCATCCATTAGACATAGAACATACGCACATTCATTTACATCAATTTCTTGCATTCATATGTATCTTGATTTTCCTCGTCTTTCTATTAAAAGACTAGGTAGCGACTCCTTTTTCGTATCCTTCTTTGGTATATCTGAGTCGAGTCTTTCTTCAGATTCACCATCTTCGCTGTGACCATATCTAGATTCTTTGTGTGTTTCTACGCACCGAGAAGTCATGCAGGGTTCCATCAGTATGATCAAAAGATCAAGCAAATATCTATATGCCTCGTAGCTGAACACACCAGAGGCAACCTTGTGGCAGGCTCACACCACTGACGTGGTAAATGCAACAGTTCGAGACCAAGGCAGTAGAAGTAATGCCCTCGAAAAACGTGTTCCATTGCCTATTACCGCCAAACATGCAAAACAATCAGTCAGAATAGCTTATAAAAAAAGAAAAGCATGATTTAAATTAAACCTAAAGGAATAGAACACTTACAATCAGCAAAGGGTACTACCCCACATAAGAGCACCAGTCGTGCTGCACGATAACGTCCAGGCCGTAGATCAAATGGGCGTAACTAGCTCCACCCCGATCATACATGTCCAACTAATCTAAATCTGTCAGGTAGATTAGCCAATCTACATGTATGAAGTATGTTGAAGAATCACAAAACATTAAAAAGATTAGCTCTAACAAGAAGTGGTGAAGAACAAACTAAGCCTTTGCCGAATTTGAGGCAGGATTTGGCCAAAAATGATCCCACCTAGTGTGAAGCTAAAGGTTATCCTCTTGGTGGTAGGAGGGTCCCTACCGAGTGACCCTAGAAGAAGCCTTGAGTGACCTTTCCAGTGATCAATTCCCTCTCAAAGAATAATCCAATAAGCAAAGCCCAATACTCCAAGAGGACGGTCATCTCTCCCAAGGAAAACTCGCAAGTGTGGGCCTCGTGCCTCCACCTCTCCACCAATGCACAGAAAACTGATAGTGGCCATGAATGGCTGAAATGCGTAAGAAGCTAACAAAGGGAGTCCTATGAAGACGAACTCCAACAAGAACAGGGGTAGCCACTCAAACTACTCTAACATTGGCATCCAGTGACACCACATGGTTCAGCTAGCATCCCTAGCCTACCAGAAGAAAAATAGTAGTAAATGTAACTTGGAAAGTAGCTAGACACAAGCGTATACTTGGCTTTTTTTTCAAAATAAGAGTTACCTGGAACTTATCCTTCTCACAAATATGCCTTGGGTATAACAGTTGACCCTCGAAGTATTCTGACTCCTGCACAACCAAAAATCTCAATCAAATACCATTTATAGAGTTAATATCCTAAACAGCAATAAAAGCAATTCATACCTCCTCAGGAATGGCAAGCTCATGAGCACCAGAGTCAGAAGCCTAGGAACTCAAGGCACCATGTGACCTAGACCTTACCAAACTCCTGCTAAGAGTCCTCGAACTAGAAGCATGCCACTATATCTGGAACCAAACTACAAACAGAAAGTCAAACCAATCAAAACAACAATATGTAAAGCATAATAACTATACAACAGTAGCAGAATAAGTTAAAATAGTCAGGAAATGTCAGAAATCCAACAAGCAATCACAAAAGTGAGTAGGCACAATTTAAAATTACGATGGATTTGTCAAAATTGCAAGCATCTGTATACAATTGCATTCAAGTAAATTTGCAAGCAAGGACTACCATGAGTTGATTCCCATTGTCAAATGACAAAAAAGTAGTGATGCATCACAAAAGTCCATTTCCACAGACAAGTGAATAAATTGTTCATCTCAGGCCCAACATGGCAGTTTATTTAAAAAGGCCAAGCACACCCAACAGAGGTTCATCTTGAATTAAGTCAGCCAATGGAAAATTAAACTTTAAAAGTGCATTGAGCATCAAGACAGTAGATTATCCAACAAATTGCATGAACTACAAAAACAAAACACTAAGTTCACAAAGCCCCAGATAAATCACTACTAAGCACAGACAAATTGCAAGGATAACTAAAAGCACATTACAGATGCAACTCAGACAGAAAGCCAACACTCAAGGTAGAACATGCATCTGAACAGGAGTGAATTCGCAAAAATAAACAGTGAATTCAATAAGGTTTTGTCCTAATCAAACCAAGCAAAAGATCAAACATTCTAGAATAGCAACATACTTTTCATTCATCCATTCCATCTTGGTCAGGTCACTCAGAAACCTAACAAGGCAGATTTCTCATGCCATGGTAATTTACCCACGAGCAAATCACAGTTGGGCAGGCAGAGATTGCAAAGATAAATGATAACACATCACAGGTGCAGGTATCATCCTAATCAGGTCAAGGTAAGAATGGAATATTCAAATACAGCAAAACTTGGCAGATTATTATAGTGGAAGTGCAGCTATAGTGAAAAAATGCACCTAAACAAGGGTAAATCAGAGTGTGAACTACCGGCACACCCCGTCCGGCCATCCACTGGCCTACACTTCCGACTAGCCGACGTTCCATCAGCCCAGTCTAGCCCTACCCGACCGCCCACCACCAGCACAGGGCCAACCGACTGTGGATAGGGACCTCCAAGCTCCAGCGAGCCTCCAACATGCTGCCAGCACGCTCTAGCCGTTCCACTAGCCCTCTCTGACGTACGGATGTCGACAGAGCCAGTACACGTTCAACCCACCAACCACCGTCGACCAGGCCACCGGCAGTGAGAACTCAGACGGACGTGGCCATCCGACGGAGAAGCCGTGACATCGGGAAAAAAGAAAAGAGAGAAAACAAAGAACACGGAGAAAGGGAGAGGGCCATACCATTTCAGCCGTCCACCGTCGCTTCGCACAAGCCTCTGGTCGACGCCCTATAGCCCCAGCCGACGCCTCGTGTAAGCACACGCTCAAGTCGCCGCCCAAGTCCGCAGCCTCCCTTGGCCAAGCACTGCCACCGCGAGCTTCCTCTAAACTCTAGCCGTCAGCGTAGGAGAAAAGAGGACGGTTGCAGAGCGGATGCCGTCGTACGAAGGGGTCAAGAAGAAGTGAAGAGTCACACAGATTTTGAAATAAAAGGAGAATGTAAAAAATTACACAGGGGCCATTCCATTTCTATTTAATGAATAGTTGAAGAATCCAATGAAATTGAAGATCTTGATTTATGCAAGTTCCAGCACAGAGTCTCAAACAGCAAGTGGGGCCCACCAGATAAAGAATCTCCAAAATCTCAGGAAGAGTCTCCTTCAAAATCAATATCAAGGGTTAAAATGTAATTTACCTAAAAAAATTGCAATAAACCCTCCTACATGACGGAGCACGTTGAAATACATTTTCAACTACAAAACTTCTCATCACACCTTCACCAATGACAAAATCAACGGAGAAGTCCAGCAAGCAGTTGTCTGCAGATCAATCCAACAACTCTGTGAAAATCACGTTCAGGTCCCTAACCTTTTGAAAATTGCAAGAATGTTTCAGAAGTGGGACAGATATGCTTCAATTTCCATAATAATCTAGAAGTGAATACTCAATGCTTGGCAGGGAGGTAAGTCTTCCACGACAGTTAGCAATGCAATCGAGAAAATTACAGTCATACCCTTACTACTCCTGCAAGATTGTGCATTCCGGAAAATCACAGAACAAGGTCAAAAGTGCTAAAAATCTTTTCCAATAGCACGAGACTCTCCTCCAACGCCCAAATGGGGTGGCACGCATTGCCCAACGTGGAGAAATTACAATTATACTCCTACTCTTTTGCAAAACTACAGAATGCCTCATGACCACATAATACATTTGTAGCCACATCTGAGATTGCTTGCAAAATTTAGTAGCAAGGCCATGATGAATCCCAAGGTAATAGTATAACGTCCTACGTTTTTCACAATAATTTAAAATAAATTAAATTGCGAGAAAATTAAAGCTAAACAGAAAATATCTAACTACCAAGAATCTGTGTGTGCACCTAGAAGACTCTAGACTATATGTACTACACTAAATCAACAGCATGTCTGCACCTGTAAACCAAAACCACAAGGAAAACACATAAGTGACAGGTGTTACCCAGTACACACTCCAAGAAAACCGCGAAAAATAAAACTATAATTAATTTTTCCTTTAAATTCATTTCGCAAACTATTTCCTCAAAACTTCACAAACTACGCCCACACCGGCCAAAACCACAACTAAGGCTATACTAGCTCAAAACCACAAGCAAAGGCCAACAATAGCCAAAGCCACATAAAGTGAGCCGGGAAGTCCGGTACTAGGCAACCAAACTCTAGCCACAAGCAGCCCCACCCAAGAACAACCAACGGCATCAACACTGCCACGACATGCCACCCTGTGCAAGAACCGCGTCGTCCTGCGATTCTCCCACTTGGAGAATCCTCACAAAGCCAACCCCTCCTTGGGAAGGTTGTCCTATCTCTCACGACACTATCAGCTACGGGGCACATGTCCTACCCGTACTAGCCACCACAGGGTACGTCTCCTCCACACACAATGCTTAGAAGAGAGTATGATACCTCCACACCCGAAGACACCGGAGCCTCAGTGCTCACAGTGACTGTAGACACCCTGATTGTGAGGTAACCCGGAGATGAGTATCCTTATGTTGCTTTGGATGTGATCAGCTCTTAAACCAAGCCCCAAAACCTATTAGCAAGCCAGAACCCTAATCAGAGATTTTGTGAGCTGAGTTGGCGCAACAACCAGGCGCACCTTGTAGGTGCACCTTCCAGGCGCACATTCCAAGCGCACCAAGCAGACGCCCAGCCGTTTCCAGACCGCGACTGTTGACCTTCCATCTTCCGACTGTTACCTTTGCCAACGAATCTGCTCGAGAATATTCGAGCCTTTTCGTCTGCGAGACCCTCCAGCTTCCATGAGTCACCCCTCTCATAGATCCTTATAAATAGAGCACCATTTGCAACCATGAGAGGCACCCATGCATGGGTCAACCCTTTGCATTAGCATCATGCATGGCCCCAAATCATGACTTTCAGTGTATCCGCACTATCATGTTTTCAACATACAGCATGTTTTCACGCATTTTATCATGCTTTCTCGACTTGTTTTCTTCTAGATTTTCCCTGGTTTTTCTTCTATATTTACTAGGAAGGCACACTTTGTTCTTCTTGCTGTTTTATTGCTTTACTTGCATTTGCATTTGCATATAGAGCGATGATGATAAATCACTCCAAATGATATAACTTTGATTATACTTATGCAATATCCT